>JAMAKE010000172.1:0-32392 GCA_023628695.1 Nectriaceae sp. PG4201 | reverse complement strand
AAGCTATAAATAAGTTATAATTATTTAAGCTATTAATATAAAAGGGTAAATAATCTTATTATTTATTATAATTATAATATCGTGCAGAACGCAGTGTCGCATATCTATCCCACCAAAGTCAATAAGTGGCCCTTTTTTGTTGTACCCCGACTAGATCGATGGGCGTCTGAAACTCAGCGAGATGTCATTGTTGGTGACGCCGCCCATGCTATCCCTCCATCTGCGGGGCAGGGCATTAATCAGGCCTTTGAGGATGTATATATGCTGGCACTGATATTGGGCGAGGGAGATCGCAGCAACGACATTGCAGAAGCTCTGGGTTTTTGGCAGACTTATCGACAAGAAAGGGTTGACCGGTCCTTGCACTCAACGAGCAGATCGATTTGAGGCGAATGCCGGCTGATGATGCTTTGGCTGGAGAGGAAGCGCAGGCTCGAAAGGAGAAGTTCGAGCTTAGCTGGCTATATAATCCGAACTTCTAGCAAGACGTCAAGGACTGGGTGGCCGGTAAGATGAAGTAAGCAGACTATTCGGGAAAACGTCCCCACTCACGTCTCCAGGGACGGCTTCTAGACTTTCTCTGCCTGCTGGAATCTAAACGATCTAGCACTTTTCGGTGATGCAGATAGTCCAGTGTGTTGGAGACAATGATCAAGCTTGCGGAGAGCACTCTAGCATCGGAACACAATTAAGATTGCTTCACACATTCGTTATCAACATAAATTTGTTCTTTCATTTAAGACTAGCTTCGAGAATTTAATTCAACTTCAAAGGCCCTCCTTTCTTCTTGAATTGAACCAAGAGAGTTTGATCAAGCAATAAGCTCTTGACCTGTCTTTTCTAGTATTATTTAACTGATGCATGCGGTGCAAGGCAAATTGAGGTCCGTTTCATCCCTAGGCTATCCCTACCAATTATTTTAGGGCTACCATATGTTTCCCTCTCCAACAAAATAGGATAAAGTGTCTTCATTTCTCTTAAATCGACATGTCGAAGGGCAAGTCTTAGTTTAGTAATGATATTTTAATGGCCTTCGCAATGAGTATTATGTGGGTTAAACCAACCATCGGAGTTGTCTCGAAATCGCTTTTCGATAAGTTTAGATTATTACGTATCCAACATCGCATGTACGTGAGCAATAAATAATGAATAAATCATACATAAATCCTGAATAAACTATCTAATAAATCGTGAATAAATCATCAATTCATCATCAATAAGTCATCTCCATCATATACTATCATAGCTCTATTCTAACTCAAACCATTTTTAAAGGAAAAAGACTGCAATGGTGATTACAGCAGCAACAATTTCAAGGCCACCAGTCAGACGACCAGCGCCGCCGGTGACCTTGGCGGGTGTAGTGGTGGTGGGCGCAACAGGTACATTAGTTGCGGAGGAATCCGGCTTAACAGCAGCGTGAACTTCATTGTCGCCAATGTCTTCGAAGTCACCCGGCTTGCTTCCAGCGTCGTGAGAGTCTGCAGGCTTGCTGTGCCCAGACCCCTCAATAGAAGTAGTAGCAGTAGGTTCCTTCTGAGACTCGCTTGAAGTGGGCTTACTGATAGTCAAAAGAGTACTGGTGCATGTTTCGGAAGGAGCTGAGGGTGTTGTAGTTTGTATTCCACTGGAAGTCTCAGTCGTAGAAGGCTTTTGGGCATTAGATTTGGAAGAAGTGGCCTCTTTCGTAACAGTGGCCACAGTTGTTTGTCGACTGGCAGTCCACTGCTGGATGCAAGTGGTACCAGTAGCGTAGATAGTAGTGGTGGTGTGGCCGATAGAGCAGTGAGGGACACCGGGAGAGCAGCTAGAGACGGTGTATGTGTGGGTGGTGTACAGGGTGAAAGTGGTGTTACCTTTGCCAGGTTGAGTAACAGTGGTAGCTGCAGTGTGCAGAGGAATGGTAGTGTTGGCGTGAGGAGGAGGTTTGATTGTCTTGGTAGTGATAGGAGGAAGGTTGTGTGAGTTAGTAGTCACGGGACAAACCGTAGTGGTAACAGGGACAGTCTCAGTGACGACTCGAGTACCTCCGGGGCAGTTGGGGACATCGGGAGGGCAGGCAACGATGGTCCGAGTCTGGGTAGTGTAGATAGTCGAGGTAGTCCACTGAGTGGGACCAGCAGGAGGAGGCTTGGGAGCTTCTGTTGTTACCGGGCAGACAGTAGTCGATACAGCAATAGTCTCAGTGGTAACGTGAGGCTTTGCTGGGCTTCCTGGGCAGTTCGTAACCTCTGGAGCACAGGCAGTAATAGTGCGGACGTTGGTGGTGTAGACTGTTGAGGTAGTCCATTCCGTGGTGCTAGGGTGAGGAGGTTGCGTAGGCTGAGGCGTCTCTGTAACTGGGCAGATTGTGGTGGAGATGGCGATAGTCTCAGTAGTAATATGCGGCTTTCCTGGAGTTCCAGGGCAATTGGTGACCTCTGGGGCGCAGGAAGTAATAGTGCGGACAGTGGTGGTGTAAACGGTCGAGGTCGTCCACTGGCTATGCTTCCTGGTGGTTTCGGTGGGATGGGGGCTCTTAGTGGTCTCGGGTGGTGTGACCTTGGTAGTTGTCTTGTGCGCGACTGAGGTAGTGTTGTAGTACTTGGTAGTAGTTTCGGATACCTGAGGAATAGTTTCGGTGGTCTTCGTGGTCTCAAGGATCTTAGATGTCGTCTTGGGTCCCTGAGGAACTGACTCAGTGACAGGGCAGACAGTAGTGGAGATAGCGATAGTCTCCGTAGTCACATGAGGCTTTCCCGGCGCTCCCGGGCAGTTTGTTATCTCTGGAGCACATGAGGTGATGGTACGGACGATGGTAGTGTAGATGGTTGAGGTGGTCAGCTGGGTGCTCGAAGGTTTGCTGGGCTTGGTGCTTGTAACAACGTTGGAAGAGGTAGTAGACGTCTCAGAGATAGTGAGATGGGTCTCGGTAACTGGGCACACAGTAGTAGAGATAGCGATGGTTTCTGTTGTGACGTGTGGCTTGCCAGGGCAGTTAGGAACATCAGGCGCGCAGGATGTGATAGTCCGGACCGTTGTTGTGTAGACAATTGAAGTGGTCAACTTGGGAGTGCTGGTAGTGGTTGGAGTTGCTACAGAGGTTGTCTGGGATAGAGAGGTGCTAAGAGTTGTCTGAGCAGTGATGGTTGATTTGGACTCTGTTGCCTGTGACTCCGTGGTTTTAGTCTCAGTGGTCTTTGAGTTGGTGGTCTGCGACTCGGTGGTCTGCGACTCGGTGGTTTGCGACTCGGTGGTCTGTGACTCGGTGGTCTGCGACTCGGTGGTCTGTGACTCGGTGGTCTGTGACTCGGAAGTTTGAGTAGGTTGAGAGCTTGTCTGAGTGGAAGTCACCACGGAAGTCTGAGAAGACTGAGAGGTATGAGGAGAGCTCAGTGTCTGGGTCTCAGTCTGGTGGGTCTCAGTCACAGGACAAACAGTAGTCGAGATTGCAATAGTCTCAGTAGTAACATGAGGCTTGTTCGGGCAATCAGGGACGTCAGGAGCACAAGAAGTGATTGTGCGAACAGTTGTCGTGTAGACAGTGGACGTAGTCAACTTGGGTGTAGTAAGAGTCGATGTTGTAGACTGGGTAGTGAGAACAGTCGAGGGAGACTCGCTAGTCAACGAACTGTGCGAGGCCACAGATGTCTGAGCACTGGAAGGCGAGTTGGTAGGTTTGACTTCAGAAGTGGTTGGTGTAGTCTGAGACAGAGCAGGAGTCGAAGTTGTTTCTTGTGCGCCTGAAGTGGTCTGTTGAGTTTCAGTGATAGGGCAGACAGTTGTCGAGATTGCAATAGTCTCAGTAGTAACATGAGGCTTGTTAGGACAATCAG
Source organism: Nectriaceae sp. PG4201 (assembly GCA_023628695.1). NCBI lineage: Eukaryota > Fungi > Ascomycota > Sordariomycetes > Hypocreales > Nectriaceae > Nectriaceae sp. PG4201. The sequence goes on along the minus strand of JAMAKE010000172.1, from coordinate 28,577 downwards.
GGACTTCTGGAGCACAAGAAGTGATGGTCCGGACAGTAGTGGTGTAGATAGTTGACGTCGTAAGCCCCAGTGTAGTTGTGGGAGAGTACTCAGTAGTGGAGGAGGTAGGGCTAATTGGCGCCGAGGCAGAGGTGGGGGAAGTCTCAACAGCAGAAGACTGGGTGGTAGGCGGGTAACTAGTGTCCACAGACTCGGTAGTAGGCTGAGTAGTCAGGGCTACGGAAGTGGTCTGGGAAGCCTCTGAGCTGGGCGTAGTGTAAATTCCGGAGGTAGCAGGAATTTCAGGCGTAGTGACCTCAGTGATTGGGCAAACTGTAGTTGAGATCGCAATTGTCTCAGTAACAACCTGCGGCTGCTTGTACGGGCAGTTCGGCACGTCAGGAGGGCATTGTGTAACAGTCCTGATTTGAGTAGTGTAGATAGTCGAAGTTGTCAAACCAGGACTGGTCACAGGGCTCTCAACAGCAGATGAAGTCGTGTTGTAGAATCGTGAGCCGTTAGCCGCACTCGCTGCAAAAGCAGAAAAAGCCAAAAGGCCCTTCATTTCGATGGACTGCTTGGTGAAGAATTATAAAGAAAGAAAAGTTATCAGATCCTTTAGTGTCCCAGGAGATGTGAAGGTGAGTGTGGTGAAGGTGGTGACAAGATGGGATTAATAGCAACTCCTGGTGTGCTTTATATCAAGTAAAAGAAAGTCGTCTCCATGATTTTCTCCGTGTTTCTCATGCTCACATTCATCATCAACAAGCGCATCGCCCCAGTTTTCACTCTTCTTTACGAGTTCCTGCAAATGAATCCTGATATGGTGACGTGCGGTGCCTCCAAAGAGCCAGAAAGGAGGCCTAATGCAGCAACCATGCAGCAATTACCAACACTTCGTATAGGGGAATCCGCTGGACTGGGAGCTGGCAGGCTGGAAAAGAGCAAACGCAAAAGCCGACTGGCCAGTATGTCGCAGAAGCCAATGCATCTATACGACATACACTGTGCTTACGGATTGGATGAGGCATTGCACCTTTCAGATTCGAGTGTGTGTTGATACAAGGGACCCCTGCTTGTGCATAAGTGCGGCTCGTAAATGTGCCAAAACATGCGGGTCACAAAGGTGAGTCCACCACCGTGACAGCGCGTATCGTGCTCACAATGGAGTGATTCTTAGGTCCAGTTCTCGGCCTTTGAGATCGGCGATGGGTTGAGCTCAGAGTTTTTCCACCGTGCATTTTGTTATGGGCTTACGAGCCGAACAGGCCGAGATGAATATTTTGGTCCGCTAAGTAGGAAGGTCTCCCTGTCACGATTGCCCCGTCATCAAAGGCAAGGCCCATGAAGACCTGAGCTATTGCCAAGAGTATCATAAGTCTTGTTTAATATCGTTCGTCCCAATGTATGCCTCACTTTCTGTGGTATTACCCGTCAATCACCGAGGCACCGACGCCAAGCAGACGATTCTCCGCCCTCTTACTGGTTATACTATATGGGGGGACGTGGGGGTGAAGATGGGGACGGTAGGACAGTCCAAATTTAGCAGCCATCCTTTCAACCTCCTTCCAAAAGTAAACCCAAGGGCTTCCTTGCTCTGTGCCCGATGGAGCTGAAGTGGCGAAATAGTCGCCTTATTAGTCGGTGAGTGCCCACCTGAGGGGTACCGGTACCCGGACGAAGCCTCTTTAGCCAAAGTTTTCATTGGCTCGTATTATGAAACCATCGTGCTTCTAAATTTAGGTGTTACGATATTTTCTGCACGCTCTAACCACCTCGGGACGACTTAGACACGCAAGATGATCACAGATTGAAACCAGCATCATCACGAAATTAATATTTAATTTGTACACTAAAACTAACCAAGGCGATATAGATTGATACATAATATAAATTCACTACCCCTCTCTAGATCTTCTGTCGCCTATCGAACCATTGCCCTCGATCTCGCGAATCTTGGTGTGCATCCAAATTTCTTGTATGCCCCGAGCCACTCGCCTGCTTCCGAAAGCTTACGCATTTCTTTTGGTTTTAAAGCCCATCTTCAAGTCAGCATCCCCCACTTTGCCAAAAGCGGCAGCGCTTAGTTGATCAAGACCTGAAGCAAGACCACCATACCATTCAGTCCGTAACCAGTAGTCTCCTAGGTTGATGGTCATATCTTGGCCCTCAGGCTACGACTTGGCCGAAACGTTAAGAACAGAGACTTTGGCAAGTCCATATGGAGGTGCAACATTGCCACGATCCAGGGTATTATCCTTTCTTCCTCTGACTCGGTTCACATTTCTAAGCTCCCTAAGATAATCGCCAACATCATTGCCTCGTGGCCAATAGGCATATTATGGCGAGGGTTAGACTGACAGGGGCAAGTTGTTTCTTCTCTCGTTTGACTGGATCTTAGACAGACCTGTAGATTGGAAATAAGAGGACAGCAATCACGTCTGCGGACATGCAAGTAGGCAATTTGGTACTAGCTACTAGTAAAGGTTTCATCGTGGATCAGCGAGCCCATCTTGTTTAGTTGAACATATCTCAGTAGGATACTGATGTATACAACCCTAGAAATAGCTGTTGTATACAATCCACAACTAACTTAGGAGCGATTTCGGGAAAGTAAATATGACGGTGGTTTGGCCGACACGGAGACCTGCCCTGAAGAAACCTACGTAAACCATCCCATGCGCAGCAGCTGACTCTTCACCATCTCATTTGACGACTCCTTCCACCTTTTGCCACGAGACACCGCTTGCACACCGTGGCTATCTCACCATGGTGCTCATAATTCTTGTCTCCGCGTACGCTTAGCTTACCCTCCGACGCGTAGTGATAGTCGCTGCCGCTCTCGTGCCCGTTGACTTTCGTGATGTTTACCTGCATGACATCGATTATCTGCCCAGCTACGTTGCCTGCCTCCGAGCTAGAGTCGTTTCCTCGGAACCAGAACTGGAACATGTATCACGCAGCCCTATGATAGCCCTTGAGAGAGCTAAAAACACTGTCGGATTCATCGCTGTCGTTTTTGTCGTTAAAAAAAAAGTATCGAGCCAGTGCTGGCCTGCATAGCAGTGGTAGACATGAAATATAGCGGCCACTACGCGAAGGCAGTGATATATCTTAGCTACGTCATTTAGGGGGCCTTTGGTGCCTTTTATTCCTCTGCTGCAAGCCAATTATCTCTCCTTGGAGGTCCAAGGAGCCCCAATTCGGTTGCAGCCGTTTTTTAAATAGGCTTCCCGGGGATATGGAGGATATCCTCAATATGACTGTGAGGGGTTGCAGTAGGCGGAGACATTAGGCAGCCTGCTCGAAAAGGAGTGGCAAACGGAGAAAAACATGATGAGCGAGCACGCCATGTCGACCACTAACGCAGAGGCTGTGCTTCGGGCTTCGGGAGGTTGTACTACGGAATTGTGGCCTAAGAGGAAGTGGAGTTACGATGATGACGGATGTCTCTGGAAGGCTATTTAGCAGTTCTGCATTCAAGTTTGGACGTGGTTGATAAGGGCATGTCCGGACGAGGTGCAAGATGTTCAGCATCAGCTTTGGATCTTTCAACTCGAAGAATTCTTGGCAGGCTAAGATGAGTATATACCGCGCATGAATCGGTTTATGGACATAGCGATAGGCTGTGAGAAGGTTCAGGCGTGGAGATGATTGACAGAAGCGGGGAGGTGAAGAAAAAGAATGGAAGGTATTTCATATATACATTGTGAAATTGATACGTTATAATCATTGGCGATGGCGGTACGGGGTGAGATGAGACACGGCGAAATCAGATATCCTTGTAACATCTAGCATCTCAATTATTATCTACATTGTAGTCTAAATGTCTCAACACGCCAAACAGCAGGTTACTCGGATGATCTAGCTCGAGCAGATTCCCCTCAGAGAAGGTTAGGTACTCAAAACGCTAAACCGGAACTATGCAGTAGTTCAAATACAGCCCATGATTATATTCATCCTATCATAGTACTCAACAATACTAATACGACCCTTTCCTATCCATAAAAACCAGGATATTGATAGAAAATTTAAATATCGTTTGACACACGCACGACGATTTTGCCTTTCGTCCTTCCTCCTTTGAGCTTCCTATAAGCCTTAGGCACATCTTCAAAAGAGAATTCTTCATCAATGGGAATTCTAATCTTTCCATGCGCCATTCAGTTCAGAACCTGTTCGGCATCTCCCCGACTTGTCTTCATTGCCATGAACTTCCATGCCCTTTGGCCTCCACCAAGATACGCTGGCAACATTGTAATAGATATCAACTCCTTAACTCCTTGCCAGCTAACATCACCGTCGATCTGGATGTATGACCCATTTGGCTTTAGATATTTGCCTGCGGCTTTGTATCGGCGCAAAGGCAGGTCCACATTGTCAACCACAGTGTCGAAGGCCGAACTGACATCATCGTGAACTCTGCACGAGAGAACATCCTCTACAGGACCTTGCCGATAGTCAATGACCTCATCTGCTCCAAGCCGCCTGCAAAACTCCATGTTTGGCGAGGAACAGGATGTTACGACGCAGTATCCTAGTGCCTTCGCAACTTGAATCTCGAAAGTCCCTGTGCCACCTGAGCCACCGTTGATGAAGACTCTGAGTGGAGATTCACTTTGCTTCTGCTGCTGGTGGACTCGAGCAGATGGGGCTAGAGCTTGGTAAGCAGTAACGCCGCAGGTGCCAACCGTTGCCGCTTGAGCAGGAGACACATTTCCCGGGACTATTACGCAACCTTCGCGAGGTACGACAACGTACTCAGCCAAGGCCCCTTCACACTGCTTCTCAAGCTTACGAAACATGACAAGTTGGCCCACCTGAACAGTCGGATCCGTTGTTCTCACAACACGCTCAACTCCGTCAAGGCCGGGGATAGCCGGCATAGCATGCATAAGCGTCCAAGAATAGGTGTCTCGGCAAACTTTATATCCACTGGATTGAGACAGACCAGTTGAACTTTGATAAGGGTCGATTCTGGCGGAAGTGCCTTAAACGAGCTCGGAACTGCAACATCCTCAAGATTCATGTGGTTCTCGGCACCACCCGTAGCTCTATGAAAATGCCACGCTTTCATCGAGGAGGGTATAATGCCGTCGGAGTCGGGTGAAATGTTAAGTATGGTAGCCATAGTAGTGGTATACACAAAGTAATTGCCTCAGATTCCCATTCAGTTATTTGGTGCGATATCGGGACTTGAATCAAGCCAGGTGTGTAATATAACTGAAGAACGTAACTTAAAAAATATGCGTATTGGAATTCTTGGCATAATATAAGATCCTACACCAAGGCTAGTCTCGGAGGGTTTGACACAAGTTCGGAGGCTTTCTGACTGGACACGGACAAGCAGCTTTAGTGTATATGTTAGGTACTAGCCTGGTCCACCTTAAACCTTGTTTCTTGCAAAAGTCACAACCATTGTCGGGACGATCATGAGGCGATAATGGCGTAGCAGGAGGCATGCTGCTAGTCGCCCATTAGGCTAACATGCCGGGGTGCAGACTGCTTATTGAATGAATTCTAACTTTTTCGGGTTCGCGATGCGATGATCAACCTCAGCAGTAAGCCATTCATGTCGTCTGATGACTTTGCGTCGCCTAGCATACGTGCCTCCTTCGGACGACAGCTACTACGTAGTTTGATAATATGGTCCTGGAGTCGTTCTAGAAACCCATACGAAAGCCGCCGCATCTCCTGTATCATTGTCTTGAGTTTGTATCCCCAGGGCACTCACGTATAGTAAGCGTATAGTAAGTTTAATTTGTTGTATCTCTTAAGAACATTTCTCTATTGTACTTAGTATACAATCTACACTTGCGTACTAGCCTTGTACTCTAATATACATTCAAAATGGGCTCGATTTTGCCGGATCTTTTGTGTGAGTCTATCCTGATTCTCGGCTCACAACATCAGGATACTCTAACTATGCTTTGATCCTTGATGTGCTCGGCGTCGCTCTCGATGGTCATGTTAAGCATAACGCAAAGATACAGAGGAGAGAAGCATAGTTTCCCTCACCCAGTTTACCCTACTGCTTGAGAATATCTGCATAATACACTGTTCAATTTTAGTCTGTAATTACATGAGAAAGTTCAGCACAGAATCCCCTCTGTACTGGAGGTTGATGAAATAAGCTACCCCAAATACTATTTACGTTAGGTTCTATGTTAATATAATAGTTGCTGTCCTAAACTCCCATCCCATGATGTACCTGCCAGTCAAGGTATAAGAAATCATATGCCTCCAGATCTAGCTTTCCGGTAGTTTTTAGTAGCAAATATAAGGCTGAGAACCAATCCAAGTCCAGCCAAACCAACTGAGAAGAACAAAGCCCCGCGGTATCCCAGGAGCTTGTCGGCATTTGTGCGGCCTCCGTTATTGATGTTAGTTTCGATAGTACCAGAAAAACCAAGACCGAGGGATATGCTATAGTTGACTACAGTCATAACTATACTCGCACCCATACCCTGGTATTGTTGCGGCACCGCGTCTGAAAAGATTATCGTAGCAGCAGGAAACGAGGTATCCATGCCCACAGTAATTATGAGAACACTGAAAAAATAGTATGTCCAGTAAATGGAATGTGGCGATCTGGTGGCAGCAAGGATAGATCCTATGAGGTAGGCGACTTGTCCGACAACCATGATCCAAGAGGCAGGAATTTTACCTAACAGCTTCCCGACAGCCAGTGCTGAGAGTAAACCGGAGGGAATAACTGGAATAAACCAAGCTGCCATTTGAAGGGGCGTGTTGCCGCCAATATTGACCGCGACTTGTCCTATATAAAAGACCTATGTTTTTATCCTTAGCTTAGATTAACTGCCATGCTGACGTTGCTACTGACCCATATACCGAAGCAAGCCCAGCCCGTTGCCGTGCACGCAAAAACGAAGGCGATATCCGAGTTGAAAGCAGCGAGGGGCAGAATCGGGTATTTCGCCCACTAAACCTCAATGCAGAAGAATACCGCACCAAAAAAGATGCTGATAATTAGACAAACGTAAATGTAGGGTTGCCGCCAACCTGCTATAACGGCTTGGTTCCAAGCAAAGTTGAAGAGCACGAGGGCTGTAACGCCGATCAGCCCTCCAGGAATATCCAAGGCCTCGAGCTTTTGGCGAGTTGATTGGGATGATTTCGGCTGAACAGGCGGTGGAATTGTCCACTCCGCAAAGGCAGCCACGCCCGCAAGCGCAATGGCTTGACTCCAGTAAATCCACGGCCACCACGCGAGAGTAAACAAGCCTCCGAACAAGAAGCCAGCTATAGCTCCAAAGGAAGTTGATCCACCGAACCATGCGAAAGACATATTTTTCCGCGGTCCTGGTGAATAGGACTGGCCCAGAATGGCAAGACCATTGGGCAAGGTCAGTGCAGGACCCATACCTTGGCAGACGCGAGCAAAGATAAAGAGAACATGAGAAAAGTAGACTGAGAGGCCAGCCACTAAGGACCATATAGAATACCAGATCATGCCAACAACAAACATTTTCTTACTCCCAAACTCATCTCCCAATCGCCCACCGATGAGAATGAACGTGCCAATAGTTAAACTGTAGCCAGCGATCAACCAGGACAGCTGACCGGGGTTTGTTATGCCAAAAGACTTTCCAATGACACCGACTGTAGTGAGCGTGTTTCCTAAGCCCACCTGAGAGGTGAACATAGCCGTGCAGAGGGTCCCAATGAAGAGGATCTGTCGTGGTGTTGACAGCTCATCAGCGGGGTAAATATTGCCCTTGCTTTCGGGGTGGGAACTAGACTCAACATCTAGCCAATCTTCATTAACCCAATCAACTTAAAACATTGCGTTATGGCTGATATCTCCTTACCTTGCTGTTGTTTTGGTGGTCGGGGTTGTCGCAGATGAAGAACTCATAGTGGTTAAGGGGCTAATAAGAATCAAGCTGTGATTGTGAAAATAAGACGAACGAAACGGAAGTCAGTTCCTACTTATAGACCATTTGCATTTTATTTATAAGCTCTAGAGCTCTCCTAAACTCTCTCATTCTTCGTTTGTTTAGGTTTGTGATGACCGAGGCCTATATATAAGCGTTCAGAGCCGAAGTAACCGGACCTCTCAATGGACCCGATCCGAACCAAAAAAAAAAAAAAAAAAAAAAAAAAAAGGTGACGGGGTTTTCTCAGCCTCTGTTGTTTTGTAATACGTATACTGCTGTGGGTTGCAATTGAGGTTACTTTCGCAGATGACGTGCAATCTCATTCTTGTATTTTTAATAAGACTTGGACAAACAAGTAAGTTCAGTCCGAGGCATTAGACCATCAGCGTATATGTATTAATTCACCTCCCCACCAAGGGGAGGAGATAGCCAAATATTAGATGTGTCCAAGTCTACATATTTGAATACCTTCAACTTTCAGTCTCAAGGATCTCACGTTCTTCACCAGTCCAGTATGGGCTCAGTCAAGACCGTTGTTCCTCCAGGTGGACTGGTACTCGTTACTGGTGTCAATGGCTTCATCGGTTCTCATATCGCAGAAGGACTTCTTAGATTAGGGTATAAGGTGCGTGGCACAGTCCACTCTAGAGAGAAGGCGGCCTAGATCACGGAGCCATGAATGCACGACATCCATCCGGGGCTTTTGAGACAGCGATTGTGCCAGATGTGACTGCATCAGGAGTTTGGGACGAAGTTGTGAAGGATGTTGACGGCGTTTTCCACGTCGCAACTGACATGTCCTTTGGAGCTGATCCCAATAAAGTCATCACTCCAATGGTCGCGGGCGTTCGAGAGCTATTGGAAGCCGCCAACAGGGAGCCATCGATTAAACGATTCGTATTCACAAGCAGCAATCAAGCAATCTCAAATCCCATCATTGGAACGGAACTCGGCATTGACAGAAGTATGTGGAATGAGTCAGCTGTTGAAAGTGCATGGCGACCGGGCCCCTACTCCATGGATCGCAGTTGGGACGTTTACGCTACCCTTAAGACACAATGCGAAAAAGAAATCTGGGAGTTCAGCGAGAGTTCCAAGCCCGACTTTGTTGTCAACTCTGTGTTGCCTTGCTTTGTCGTAGGCCCAATCTTCCACTCCGAGCAACCGGGCAGCACTGGGAAATGGGTCGCAGATTTCTGGAACGACCCAAACCACTACGAGCCACTGTAAGCTTTTGGCCATTCATGGTTCGTCGATGTCAAAGACACGGCGATTTAACACATTGCTGCCTCGAGCCAAGAAGATGTGAGGAACGAACGTCTTTTAGGGTTTGCGGGTACCTTCAATCTCAATAGCTGGGTTGCTGTATTCCGTCAATTAGAGCCAAGGAAACGTTGGCCTGCAGATGATCCGGTCCAAGGACATGATCTCTGTCGCGTCGATACCAGCAGGGAATTAGAGTTGTTGAAAAGTTTCGGACAGGACGGTTGGACAAGCTTTTATGCTAGCGTGCGGAGAAACTGTCTAGAAAGCCACTTCTGATTGATGTGTACGATAGCTTTGACCACCGTTAGTAGATGCTTTGAATCTATCTGAAGGATGAGCAGGTTAAGAAATCCCCCGTAGTAGTAGACGTGTTTTTTCAGGTCTGGGGCTACTAGGGGGGCTTTCATCACATCCCCCCGCGAGAGTTCCAAAGCCCCCCTAGTAAGTTTTTACATGCTGCGCGACCATTGACGTTCAGGGACTGTAGGGACTTCACCACTCAGCAAGATCAAATGTCAGGAAATGTTCACATCGCGACCTGCCCTTCCCCAGGTACAGTACAGTGGTCGAGAGCACTCTACTATATTGTATTGAAATCAACAGTGAATCGTGGCATGCACCCTACCCCGCCCGAGATAACTAGGGCAAGGCACAGTACAGCCAGTATTTGGCTTGTCAACCTTCTTGGCTATGATAATTTTTTAGGTTTCATATGGGGCACGTGAAAGCTACGACACCTGGCATTTCGCATCATGAGTCGACACGCCAACAAGCTGAGCACGTCATCCTGAGAACGGGATGGCTTGGTTCAGATTTGGGTGATGTGGGCCCCGTAGGTGCACCCGCGCGGGTGCAAATAAAGCTTACATAATAATTACAGCCAATAGCATCCTTCAGCGCATTTCTTTAGCACCTTTAGCACCTTCAGCGCCTTTAATAATAAATATTTAGCGCTTTTAATAGCACCTTCAGCGCCTTCAATAGTATCCTTTAGCGCATTAAAAGCAGCCTTCAGCGCATTCCTTCAGCACCTTTAGCACCTTACCCTTCAATAATATCCTGCGCTTTCAACAGCAATCTGCGCTTTCAATTGTCAGCAACCTACGCTTTTAATAGCAGCCTTCAATAGCCTTTAATAAAAGCTGCTACTAAAGACTACTAAAGACTATTATTAAAGATTGCATTTGAAGGTACTGAAGGCTGCTGTTGAAGGCTGCTTTTAAATGCGCTAAAGGATACTACTGAGGCGCTGAAGGTGCTAAAGGAATGCGCTGAGTGATGCTATTGGCTGTAATTATTATGTAAGCTTTATTTGCACCCGCGCGGGTGCACCTACGAGGCCCCGGGTGATGTCACCTGCTGACAAAGTACGCTAACCCCCGGAGCACTCGAAAGGCCCGCTCCGGCACGGGTCTCCGCCCTCGTTCCAGGATGAAGCAATGGTCGGGGAATATGCAAACAATCGCTTTGACACAGGAAGCAAATGACCAAGCAATAGCGCGATTCTGCTTTGGGTGCATTCAGGATGTATTTAAGTTGATATCTAGGTTCTCATTTGGCTACTCGGGAAGAATACTGAACAGCAGTGTACTACGTCACCTTCAATACAATCGTACAAAATATCTCTCACCACGCAACCTGAAACCCTCAATATGCCTTCCACTCCTCCTGTTGCACTCATTCTCGGAGCTGGTGCCAATATCGGACAGAGTGTTGGACGTGCGTTTGCCGCCAAGGGCTACCGGATCGCACTCGCAGCTAGGAGTCTGAGGGAGGAAGATAGCACTTCCGATCAGCTTTACATCCGGAGTGACTTTTCAGACCCAGAATCTATTACTGAGATTTTTGCCAAGGTCAAATCACAGCTTGGTGCCCCATATGTCGTGGTTTATAATGGTACTGATTCCGTTGATATCTACGATTATGATAATGTGGGCTAACCCATGCCACAGCTGCAGCCGCAACTCCTCAAGATGCCAAGAATCCACTGGGTGTGGCTTTGAAGGATTTCACCCGCAATTTAACAATCAACACAACCAGTGCCTTCGTAGCCGCTCAGCAAGCTGCATTAGCGTTCGAGGGCCTTCCGTCGTCTGCATCGCGGACATTTATCTATACCGGAAACTGCACTAACGTAGCACCAATTGTAGCCTTGATGGATTCTGGTGCTGGAAAGTCTGCCACAGCACACATCATTCAATGCGCCGCCGAGGGGTACAAGGACAAGGGCTTCAAGTGCGTTTCAATCTGAATCTTTGAACCTGAAAACGGCCAACTTACCAATTTGACATAGATTCTATTACGCCGACGAGAGGAAAGCGGATGGCTCGCCTGCGTATAGTGCTATTGATGGGCCTGCACATGGGAAATTTTACACGGAGTTGGCCGAAGGAACTTCACAGGGGCCATGGCAGCAGACCTTTGTCAAAGGAGTTGGGTACAAGAAGTTTTAGCTCCCCTAAAGATGATATGTGCAATTCAACGAGAGTAATTTGACACAGAAGCTCCACGGTACTGATGTGTTGTGCTTCATTCATGCCGAGACACGTGCCGCTATACAAAAGTAAAAAAAACCTTGTTGCTAGGTGGCATCTCTTAGATCTCACTCCTGAACTCTATTATCCGCTAATTACCAGGGCCTCTGACAAATGCAGCAGTTTGGCAAGGCAACGCAGAGAGGAGCTTGATTTGTAATTAGCTTCCAGATGATAATCACGTGCCTTTTGTCATCACACATAGCAACCATCTCTCCAACCTGATCCTGCGACAGCAAGGTGACCGGAAATTCTATGCGGATTGCGAAGAAGAAAAAAAGGAAAATTCCCAATTCGTCCACCCAACACGCATCATAAAATATATACAGCAATGGCGGAGCAACCGCGTGCGCCCGGGGCCCAACAAACCATTATTAGGGTAAGTCGGACAACTTGGACTACTAAACTATTGATCATAACCGAAGTATATAAAATAAGGCTTGCGATATGTGCCGTAAGAAGAAGATCCGGTGTGAACCAACTATAGAGGGTTGTTTTCAATGTACAAAGTACGGAACACATTGTCACTTCACTCCCATCGCAGTGAAAAGGAAGCCACGGAAACCGCCAGGGTCTGCCAACTATATCCGTTTCCGCTCACAGCTTGTTAACATTCTATAGTTTCAAGTACATCATGCAGCTAGAAGAAAGACTTAAGAACATGGAGGGTTTGCTAGGGAACGAACTCAAAAATAAAGAGCCGGAGGGAAGCGGCCCTTCACATGACCAATACGCGCCATTCGGTGTCTTTCATGTGGAATCAGGAGATAATGTACAGATCGACTATAACTCGAAGCAATCATTGATGGCGAGGCCAATATCGCCAGGACAAGGGTCAAATTTCCCAGAAAATTTTGCTGTAACAGCGCTCCCGATCACCCAATTTCAAAAAAGCGAAGAGATGTTGAGCAGACCCACGCAGGACCCCGAACCTTCTTGCTCTCATATGCAGCACGTTCCGTCCTGGAAAGGAAGTCTAGCCCTTGGCCCATTCTCTCTCCCCACGTTTCAGGAGCTTCCAGCCAAGTCAGTCGCCCTCGAACTAATCAATATTGCCTTCACCAGCTTCAATCGCTATTTCCCACTGTTTGATGAACAGGATTTCATGCAGCAGTTTCATGAGCGGTACGAGGGCGCTAGTCCTAGCAGCCCCGATTGGTGGGCCTGCATTAACGTTGTGCTATCGCTGGCGCATCGCTTCCGCGCAATGCGCACTCTAGAAACGACATACGAGAATGCCCAGTCGTGCGGATATATGCACAACGCACTGGCCGTCGTTTCTGAGCTCAATATACTACATCACAGTCTCCCCGCTGTCCAAGCCTTAGTAGGCATGGCAATCATCCTCCAAGGAACACCGAACCCGCATGCTGCTTCCGTCCTCATAGCTGCTGCGGTGAGACTGGCACAAACTATGGGATTGCATAGAAGGAGTGAAAACCCCGGTCTTACGGCAGCAAATCAGGAACAACGGAAGCGTGTCTTTTGGATCGCATACCTTCTTGACAAGGATATCAGTCTGCGAATGGGCCTTCCTTTCGCTCAAGATGACGACGACATGGACGCCGATTTACCGGCCGGACCTCTGTATGAACTACCAGCTTGCAACAATGAGGGCCAAAACATCATTTTCTTCAAGTCTCGCATCGGGCTTGCCGTCATTCAGGGACAAATCTACAAAAGCCTGTACTCGGTTCAAGCAACACGACAGTCCACAGCACATAAAGCTCTTGTTGCTCAAGAGCTTAACAGTATCTTATGCTATTGGCGGAGTGGAGTTTCGACGGACTTCGAGATCGATCCGGTGGTGTCATTTCAAGGTTCTCTTACGGTTGATTTTATACATATGCTTATCCTACGATTCACTTACATCAACTGTCTGGCCATGATTGACCAGCACTTGCCCCCGATAGAGCAACGCTCAATTAATGACTCGCCTGAAACACAAGATTCATTCACACCCCAGGAAAGCACGTGCATTGTTGAATCGCGTAAAGCAATTCGTCTTATCCAGATAACACCACACGGCGACTATGCCTGTGTCTGGTAAGCAACTCCTTCAAGCCCGCAGTGACTGGTAACTTGGGAATCCTAACTGTATATAGGATCCTACTTCACCCCTTCTGTGCTGCTGTCACTGCCCTCCTCAAGAATGTACTCCGCTACCCCGCATCTCCGCAAGCACGCTCCGACCTGCGCATCGTGGAACCATTTCTTCGCCTTCTTGAGACTCTAGCTAGCGAGGAGGGCAGATGTTCACGATCCGAGGTGTCAAGGAAGATGCATCAATCTTGTAATGACTTGAATCGAAAAGCAAAAGAGGCCGTGGAGCTTGTGGAAATGGGAATCATATTTGGTTGAGTTTATGTTGAACTTGAGGAACGAAGAAATCTGCGATATCTGCTCTACAATGAAGAGTACGCCACAGACTCACTACAGACACGTGTCTAAGTTCTTCTATTAGGCGAAACATTCAAACATTTTTTGCTTCTAGATAAGAGCCCGTTCTAATTGCAAACTTTCCTGCTCAAAGTACATTGTAGTACTTAGGCTTTTTTTTTTTACGCCGATGAGTGATGACGAAGTGCGGATTATTAACCTCGAGAATATCTGGCTGTAGGGTAGGAAAGTGCTCAGAATGGACTGGCTTTGGTTCACTTCGGCAGCGGGGTGAAGTGCGATGCGTCAGGTTAGCACCGGGATGAAGACCGGAGTCAGCCCAGGCCTATTCCCAGCCATGATTGGACAAGCCCTCTCGTCCCAAGGCAGATCTATGCCACTAACTATTTACGGCGGGGTTTGCCTTTCTGTCTTCTTATCCCTTTCATGCGCGTCGGATTGCAAGTTGGGTGCGAGCTTCCTACCATTACACGCACGATTTGTATTCAACTGAGAAGCTTGTGAGATTCCGCTAGATCCCATCATAGAACGTGTCAGATTTCCTATAACATTCATGCCGCTGTATGTTAGGGCTTTTGTCGATTTCTAATCGCTCAGTGACGGTCAAATGCACCTGGGAGGAATTCCAGGATTCTTCCAGCCCATTTTCTGATATCGCTCGGAAGTTCGGCCTTCCTATCACTGGAACGAAGTCGCTCTGTCTAGTCCCTGAAATACTCGTTTTGATGGCAGACCATATCGGGGAACCAGTGGCGCCAGTCTCGGCTTTAAGGGATGCATTTGGTGATCCCAAGCCGCCAAATATCAGCCGCAAGATCACAGCATGCGTAGCATGCCGCAAGCAAAAGGTGAGGAGGTTGGTTATAAGCATCACCGTTGTTAAGTAAATCCAAGCCTGAAGCTGATTCCTGATGCTTGCGTTTAGATCAAATGTCACATGCGCGACTCTCAGCCGCCATGTACACGATGTCGGAAGCGGGGGCTTTCTTGCACAGTCAACCGCAGCTTGCAAATGTTAATGGAAAGTGACGCCCTGTGAGTGCACACGACTTCCACGGCTTTTTGTTAAAAAATATCAGAGCTGCTTATTAACCTCCTGGGTGGATGTGTAGTTGGAAACATTCGATGGAGACCAAGATCAGGAAGCTCGAAGACGAAATGAGAAGGAACAACAACAATTCCCTGGTGTCACTTGAAGCCACCCAGTCGGAGCAAGCCTCCGGTGAAGCTGGTAATGCTTTGCCTACCAATGGTGAGGCTGTCGTCGATGGCCAGACCCGGCGAGAACCGCTGCAGGATTACCTATCCACAGAGGGTGGTCAGATTAAGCACTGGCAGATTGTCATGGACCTCGATTCTGGCCCAGGGGCAATACCAGGATTCTATATCTCACAAACACCACCGTCTGTCCCAACTTCGGGCACTTCCAAGGATATCATCTCTTGCGGCATCGTCACCCTTCAGAATGCGCAGACGTATCTTGATTGCTACCAAAATCGTCTAGATCATTTTCCATACAAAATCCTTGGCATCCATAGCAATGCGACTCTGGACGGGATCCGAGAGGCTTCGCCACTTCTAATCGCGGCCATATGTACCATTGGCGCTTTACATCTCGCATCCGAGGACTTTCATCCATGCTACAAACATTTTGTCTCCCTGTGCGCATTGCAGAGTTTCTCCAAGGAAAACACAGTTGATGAAGTCCGAGCCTTCTGCATCGGAGCATTCTGGCTTAGCGACCTGTCTTGGACACTCGTCGGGGCAGCAGTGCGGATAGCTACGGAGCTGCAGCTGCACAAGAGCATCTTTAAAGCGCTGCAAGGTGACCGGACACATTACTTCCGCACGCGTCTATACCTTCTGGTCTATGCCTGTGACCACCAGTTCTCTGTCCCTTTCGGCAGACCGCCAATGACTCGGGAATGCGAGACAATTAAGAATGCAAGGAAATTTCTAGACTGCGAGCATGCTACGGAGGACGATGCTAGGCTAGTTAGCCAGGTGTTACGCTGGAGTCTCTGCTCCAACATCTTCGACACCTTTGGAGTCAATATTGATAAGCCCATCTCAGAATCTGAGATTGCATCCCTTCAACGATTCAGCATCGCCCTCGATACTCTACGAATGGAATGGGCCCATAGATTCAGCCCGAATGCCCATGTGGGAAACTATCCTCAGAAGGGCGTTGGCCTACAGTACCACTTCGCCAAACTATACCTCTACTCGCACGTCTTCCGCGGAGTTGCTGGATCGGGTAGAATCCGGTCAGAATCCGGAAATATGGCGATGGAACGAGATGAGATTGCTCATCTTGCGATTTTATCCGCGTTGTCTATTGTAAGAAATGTCGTGTCTGATACAGAGATCCAGTCGCACCTGAATGGCCTACCGATTTACTTCGATACAATGATCGCCTTCGCCGTCGTCTTCCTTCTCAAATCCTCAAGATTTAAGTTTTCGGGTTCTGTACGCCTAGATGTTCAAGAAATGCGCAAGTTGATAAATTCGCTTATGGTCACACTGAAACAGGTGACTTCGACCATGCACCCGCAGCACTTGCTCGTAAGCATTACCACTGGCATCGAAAGCCTGCTACAGATCTATTATCCGCCGACGACGAATAATCAAGTAGAACAGGAGTCATCAAATCTTGATATGCTTGATAATGGCCTTAACTGGACGACCGACGAGGCATCTGATCCATTTTGTATGGGAGAGTATGACTTCCTGCTGAACCAGGACATGGGGTTCAATGTCGACTTGGGGCTGGCGAATAGGCCGAGCTCTTCGGCCTTAAGCCTTAGCTTCGAGAAGTAGAAGTTTTCTTAATACAAAAACAAGATACTGAACTTTCTATCTGATAAAACGGTGGTTAAACCCTCCTACCCTTCAACCCTTTCAGGTACCGAAATAACATTTCTCTCCATGCATGCTAGTTTTAGGTCTCTTGGATCTATCACACCAGGATTGCCTAGGATGTATAAGCTTTTTATATGATTGGAGGACGTGTTTATAGGCCGGGGGGGGGGGGTCAGAAGGTGTTCTCTTAAGTCTTCATATAAGCGACTCAAATTTGTTCGACATATATTATGCAACACTAGCAACCTTATCTGATTAATACTGTCCATGATTAAGGACTAGGTCAAAAGCGTCAAAGTTTCTCCACTGCCGCGATATGATAGTCTCATCAGCGTCCACCAGAGGGTGGGACATCAGCAACGGTACCTGTTGCTCCGAGAACCCGCCATGCGATCGCAGCCGATGGCCCTTGAGGCCTTCGATGTCATGTTCAACCGCCCTGGCTCCTATTACGGCATTCTCCTTTGCCACGACGACGAAGTCGCCCTCACGATCTGCTGGCATCTCCAACACGCGAGCCGCTTCTTCTCTCACCATCGTGACTTCGACCTGAGCGAACCCACCAGCGAAGTCAACCATGTCCGCGACCTGTTTCATGTTCGCCTCCCCGACATGGACACGGACAAAGGAGCCCAGTGCACCGTGGTGCTTAACAAAGGGGTCCGTAATAGGGCAGATAACGCGGGCACAACTGGTACCGAAGCGCCGCTCCAGCTCGTCCTGAAGGAAGAGCACGTTTGGCTGGCCTTTCACGTCGCACTTATCGCTCATGCCATGGTCGCCCGTGACAGCGACCACAGCACCAAGGTCAATAAGCGCTCGTAATCTTGCGTCGACAGCGGCCATGAAGGCTCGGGCCTCCGGCTCAGAGGGCGCGTGCTTGTGCTGCACGAAGTCGGATAAGGTCAGGTAGAAAAGGTCGGCGCGATCTTCGCGCAAGAGCTTGATACCGACGTCGAGAACGAATAGGGATAGATCGCCGGAGTATTGATTAGGGCGGGAGGCCCTACCGAGCCAAGCTAGGATGTCGTCGCTGGCGTATTGGGCCGAGTAGCATATGCTGCCGTTATCGCTATGGAGACCGTGGTCAAGGATACGGCGGAGCTTGTCCTTGGCGGTGATGGCTGCAACACGAACGCCACAAGCAGCCATCTTAGCGAGTATGGTAGAGCCGCGGAGGAGGCTGTCGTCAACGATCATAGTCTCTTTGCCTGTGGCACGATCTAGGAAGTAGTTGCCTGCAATGCCATGAACAGCAGTCGGCTGGCCGGTTATAATCGAGACGTTGTTGGGGTTTGTGAAGGAGGGCATGGCGACATTCGCTGTAGTCATGAAACCATTATTGACGAAACTTGCCATAGTGGGTAGAATACCATCAGCAATACCCTGCTCAAGGTATGCCGGATCGAAGCCATCGACGCAAACTACGACGGTTGGGCGCTTTGGAAGGTTGTATGTTCTTCCATGGAGTGTAATTGTGGATTGGGCTACCGCAACTGATAGATGTAAGCAAGTTTCAAAGAAGAGCCCTTGGTGCTTAAAGGGTGTGTATGCTACTTACCTCTGGGTGATGCTTCCAGGTCTTGAGGAGATAGAGTGGTTTCCAGGTCCGCCACCATTGTAACAAATTTAGCAGAGATGAGGTTGGCGAGTGAAAACTTTTCTGAGATGACCTTCAAGAATAGACCTAAGGCAGATATGCTCTATTTATACCCAACCTTCAGTACTTTTGAAGTATCTTTGTCCGGTGGTTCAAACGGCGCAGATCCCTGCTAGGAGCGGGCGCAACATCAATTCCACGAATTGCAGCTCGAAGTTGATCGATATGAAGGCCGATGTTGAGTTTAGAACTCGCCAGGAAATGTCGGGGAGGCGCGGTGCGAACGCCGACATGGCCCTAACGGAACTTCCGCAACTGTAGCGGCCTGGACTCATTTTGTGACGCGTGTAATTCAGCGATAGTGAACCAGCCATCTCTGAGATGTAATATCGCGATTTGAGAAACGATCGCACAAGGAAAGCTTCCCATGCGCGGCTACTCATGTGGAAGTATGTCACTTCGAGGAACCTTGATGATGGGGTGTTCATTTGTTCTAGTAATACAATGGTGCTAATGCTTTCTAATCCCACGCTTCGTAATTCTACCTGAATGAGTCTTCCAAAGCGGCCTTGATCGTTAATGGATCAAGCTCTGCACGTCAAAACCTCACGCATCACGTAAACAGTTAGATCTGTAAAATTACCACGTTTGGTAACGCACGAAGGGCATCTAGCACGATGATCCAGACACAGCAAGCCACAACGATTGCGGATAGTCCAGTCGACTCATCTTCCAGCTATCGATTTATCACCTCCCGGATTTTCTTGAAGCTCATGGTGTTCCTTCCCTGCTACACGTTGCTCCTCCTTCTATTTCTTTAGACTCGTCCGCGCTAGGTCGAGGCGGAGCACAACTGCACCCAGAGCTGTAAGGGTGATGCCAAAGGCGGAAAACAACTGGACTGCCAGATAGCCACCAGTAGCAGAGAGAAGGGCTCCCGAAATTGGGGGGCCTATAAGAGATGCAATACCTTTGATGATGGACACCATGCCAAGGCGAGTACCGAGACGACCCATGTCGGGCGTGATGATGGTAACGATCACAGAGGCGAGGGCCACAACACCACCGGAGAAGAAGCCGTACAACACCGGAAATGCGATGTTGCCGGCTACGTTGGTCACGCTGATCCAGTAGAACAGGCTGGCGCTGCTAAAGGCGCAAATGACGGCGTAGGTATCTAGCGAACCAACCTTGTCGGCGATGAGCGTTGCGATGATCCGGCCAGGAATGGTCGAGGCGTTTTGAATGGCGAGCAGGTAGTATACAAGATCGCGTCCGCGTAGCCCATGATCAATGGCATAGCTCTGCAGATAGAAGTTGGGTTGGAAGAAGCAGAGGTTGTTGAAGAAGATGGCCACGCAGTAGATGATGAATATTCGTTGTTTAAAGGCCGTCGCGTCATAGAACCAGTGATACGAGAAACCGTTCCGCTGCCACTCAGGCTTCTCAGTTCTCGTCCTTGGCCGTGTGACCGCCATAGCGAAAAGACAAAGGGCTAGAGTTGTAAATCCCTGAGTCCGGACGGCCCAGCCAAAGCCCACCTTGGGCTGCAGCTTCTGAAACATGATGGGATAGATGGTTGCACCGAGGCCGCTCCCGACCGAGGCGAGTTCCATGGCAATAGCCCGCCGCTTCTTGAAGTACATGGGCACGTTGGCGATGCTGGGCACGGATAAGCATGACGTGCCCAAACCAATGCAGATACCCTGGGAAAGGAACACGTGCCAATACTGGGCGCTGATGCTGGTGAGCATGAAGCCGACACTAACGAGAAGGGTACCGACGACTAGCAGCGCGACAGTACCCGGCATCATAGAAAGGGCCGACGAAGACGCCAATGGCCATCAGGCAGAAGATCTGGATGGAACCTATCCAGGCGATGGCCGAGGGCGAGGTTCCGCTCAGTAAAAAGCTTTCGTAGTAGGTCTGGAAGACGCCGTAACTACTCACAAGTCCTCTAGAGGTGGAGGGCTTAAGTTAGAAGCTTCTTCGAAGAGAAGAGGGTCAGCGAAAATGCTTAACGACTTACAGATGGTTGAAGTAAAGTGCGAATGAGCCAGCAACTTGGGACCATGCTATCCAGCCCTGGTCGAAGACATGATCAGGCTCATACTGGTGTGCTGCGGCTAGCGATATTGCGGATCTCGTTGGCCTCTGCATGTTCGCCAGCAGTGGCGATCATGTCTTTATCTCGCTGCAACAATGGCATACTGACTCTTAGACATCAACGCATGCTTTGCTTATTGCATTGATGGAGTGAAACTAGACTGGTTAGGAAGAAAACGATCACGACGGCAAGTTCGAGAGTCGGAGCGATTGTTTCGGGAATAGCTGCCATGGCGTTCGCCGCAAAACTGACAAATACGATGCGGCATTTATCACCGGCAATAGACGCTACCAGTCTGAAGGAGGTACATGACTTGACGCTCCGAATGAGGTAATATAGAGGATAATTCACTAATGATAAGTGGACTCGGACATGGGTACTTAAATGGGCTCAGGTCGGTCGGGCCAGTCTCGCATTCTCACTCTTAATCGATGCAGAAATTCTACTGAGTAGCTGGCTCCAACACCGTCAACTGATCTTAGCGAATACTTCATGCTAAGACTGGTAATGTTGTCCGTTAAACCGTCTCAAGTTATACCTCATCGACTTACTCAAACCGGGGACTAACTTAGTCTCGGCCGCACACGTCTGCCCTAATGTCGACGTCGTCTCAGCTCGGCATCTAGCAATCTACGCGCAGATCACCGTGCATCAGTGAATCTCATACTATTCGAAGTCTCCTTTTCAGATACTGCAATTTTTCTGAATTCCACGGTCTCTGCTCAGCCATATATTACAAGGTCCATGGCCCCTTCATTGCAGGTTCTTGGAGTCGTACAATAGACTACTGTACCGACAGCAATTCTATTCGTTTCTCGCGCAATTTAACAGCATGCACTATATCCAAAACGTTACTTTTCAATGATTCACTTAGTATGAGGGCTTGCTTTATCTTACAGTCAAATTTCTTACCAGAGAGATTCCTGCTTCTCCAAGCAGCATCGTATTACACGTCTGTATTTCATGGCAACGATCGCCTACCTTGACACTGTCGAAGCACAGGTTATCTGTGGGAGCGGAAAGGCCTGAACATCAGCGGCAATATACCAATAAATATTCAAGAGTAGAGCAGTTCTATATTGAGAATAACAATGGCATAAGTTGGCTGCAACCATGATGGTTATTTTATACCGACCAGTATATGACATTCCTTTTGCCGATACGATGCATCTTTAATTTCCATTTAATCTCTTTATGGTAGGCAGATGTTACCACCGGTGCGGAAACTCGTGGCATCTAGGTCAGGATATTTGTAGCCCATCTGCTTGAGAAGGATCGACAACGATGTCGGCTGACCATGTGCAGGAATGACGCTGGACCTGGTTAGTATTCATTCTCCAGCCTCTCGAGTTTTCTCTCTAGACTTACATGGTATCACGGCTCATGCCATCCCGTACAGCCTGGCCGAGCCAGCCCTGAGCAAAAGTGTCGTCAAAGTTGACAAGGTAGACCACGCATCAGCGACGTAAGATAACATAGAACTATTGGTTGCAGGACACCTGGCGGTCACAATGGAGTAGGACCAGTCAATTGAGTGGACAGCCTCATTCTGCCAAATGAATCGGGCCTGCATCTTGCTATCTGAATGAATGTATGGCTTTCCCTCCCTATTGGCAAGCAAAAGTTAGTCACTCGGTTATGCAGATTGAATTATTCATAACTAAAGTCGAAACTTACGAGTAAGTGACGAGCTGGGCGCCGGGAATCTGCTTCCAGTACGGCGCTGAAATTTCGGGACTGATGATTTTAGCTCCCAGAGCAACATACTTGTAGATGTCATAGTTATGGTCGTGATGATGATGCGTAGGCTTGCAAGAAATAGTCAGTCATCGACCTGTAGCAGAGAATGAAGTCATATATTCTTACGTAGACATGGGTGATAGGCTTGCGAAGCGTCTCCTGGACCCATCGAATAATAAGATCTGTCTGGTGTGGTGGAGCCTCGTAGACGATGATGCTGTCATCAAACTCAAGAACTAGCTGCTCTACGTTTGGGCTATCTGTTACAAGTATCCTGTGAGCTTTGGGTAGATCCTTTGCAGGTGTCTCGGCAGTCAGATTGGTAAATGACCCTGTGTATCGTCCAGTCCATAGAGCGTTGGACCAGTATTCTCCAATCTCGGCGTGAGAGTATCCTGCTGCTTTTTTCGGTGCAACCCGAGGCGTAGCGCTTTCACTCTCAGGCAAGCCGTCGAAGAAGGTTTGAGGGAACTGGGGATTGACTATGACTTTCGAGAACGTGGTGTCTTCAACGATAGCTGTACCGTTGTAAATGACCAGTCGGCGTGAAGGGACCTGTAGGCCATCAACTATAGTGTAGTTGAATAGGTGTATGTCGCTCGTGGTGGGACCAAAGATTCCGTGGTCCTCGAATGAGCGGATCACGTATGGCAGGTGAGTCTCCGGCTCGAAAAGGATATCCAAGTTCAGGTTATTATCATGCACTTTGAAAATATTTTAGTAGTAGTTTCCTCAGTAGCTCAACTTGTACATACCAGCATGCAACCTAACGCCATTTATTTCAGCAGAAGTCTGCG
This sequence comes from Nectriaceae sp. PG4201, assembly GCA_023628695.1. Lineage (NCBI taxonomy): Eukaryota > Fungi > Ascomycota > Sordariomycetes > Hypocreales > Nectriaceae > Nectriaceae sp. PG4201. Next base: position 5,391 of record JAMAKE010000172.1, on the reverse strand, counting down.
TCAAACGATGTCCCTCAACCTGGAACTATTCAGCAGTGTTTCGATGAGTCATATTCAGCCGACCGACATCAAGCAAAAGTACGGGGGACACCTTCTGAGCCTGGAAGAGCAGATACTCGGCAAGTGAAGCTAGTATATGTCAATGAAAAGGCAATGATATTGGTGCATGGGTATCTCACAGTCGGTATAGCCTGTGGTCACGTCGGGACCTGAGAAAGCAGCATTGTTGCCATCTGTATAGCACGCGTATCCATCGGGCCCGTTCTGCATTGTCAGTGAGAAATGTGCTTCCGGGATAGAGGGGTTCGCAAAGTAGAAATAGTCTTGATTTCTGGGTTAGTACTCGTTTGGATGTTTATTCCACCCACTCCATAAATTTCATACCAGAAAGTTGGTAGTTCCTGTCTATTCTCTGGGCAAAGGAGCCATTCAAGATCGAATATGAAATATTCTGAGAACCTTTAGAGACAACATAACGATCTGTATGAAAGAGATCGTAGTTTTGCATTAGTGTGTTGACTCGGAATATGCTGGAAATATCCCTAATTAGCAGGCATTTGGTACAAGAATAAAACACGTACTCATTAGACTCATATGTGATCCCGGACAAACTGTCCAAGACTGATCTACCACCAAGAGCATCAATGGCATCGCGTACAAGACCTGATGCGTTCTCCCTTGGGCCCTTGTTGTTGGTGTTGCGCACAGCCAAGGTGGGCTCTGAACATGCAGAACAAGCAGAGGCAGTATCTCCATGTAGTAGAACTGCAAAAGCAGCAGATAGTAATATGTTATAAACCATAGCGTATAGACACTGTAGCTATCGTAAATAATGGTAGTCCTCCCAGCATTTAGATGCTTCCAATGGGCCTTTTATGCATTCTATGTCCTCCTTACTAGTTGCTCAAGTGCACGAACCAGCTCTGAAGCTCTCGAATCCGTGATGAATGACGAGCACCAAATCATGTTAATTTCATCTGTTTGCTAATCAAGCTTATGTATTACGCGTCGCCCTTAGCACCAAGGTCCAGCAACGAGGTAGACTCTCTTCAAAAACGGCGCTTTAGAGTGTGAGGCTCTTGGTCAGGTATACGTTTGAGCAGAATCGCTTGATCTGATTTATCATCATGGCATCAAACAAGATCAGGGAGACTTAGCGAGACACCATCTATATCACGTCACGGGATGGGTTTGCCCTCTCCAGCCCCAAGCTTGTCAAGAGGCTTAGACGAAATACGTCAAGAAGGATAAGAATACTTAATAATCAACTAGCAAAGGCTGTAAAAGATGTGGGGAGGATTGCGTGATGCTGAGGATAACCAGGGATGTTAGAGCTGACTAAAAGTTGGTAATTAATCACCAACCATAAAGATAACCCGCCGGCATTTAGAATCGGGACTTAAACGAAACTATCCCTTGACCAAGATCTAACCAAATACAGTCAGCTACACGCAGCGCATGATATTTTACTTACAATTGATTGGGTATTTACCACTTTTTCACATTGAGGAGCCTCGCACATGGTTCCTGCACTGGTGAAATCCCGCCTTTTCGCTGACGCAAATTACACGGTTAGTTTCTCAGGGCAGTCCACAACCCTACAAAAAGCTACATATTTCCCCAATTGACAATCCTCTCTAAATCTTTGCTGGAAGCGTCTTTCATCTAATTGATATGTCTATATGGCCATTATCTTTATCTTTTCTAGTATTCAAACATACCGGTACCTAAAATGGCTCCTTGGTACTAATTCAATCCTTCACTACTACGGCTCAAGTATGCGCCGCCAGTTATTCTGTAGGAAGATAGAACATTTACGCCATCAGGCAAAGTATAGGTTGAAGCAAAATTTTACAGCTTATTAGAACAGATCTAATTACTGTATAAAGCGAGTAGTGCTCTTTACCAGTTATCTTTGAAGAGTTTGACGTATTCACCTCGTACACTCATGTTTGCACTAGGTGACACCTTAATACTCGAGGATGCTCGGGAAATGGAACCATGACACCCGCGGTCAGGGAAGAGATGATAGGGTTGGAGATATGCATGTTTGACGTACTAAGTAGTGACACATATCCCTGGTTGGCCGGTCGGCCAATAATCCGGTAAAGTATGCAAGCCACGTTATGCCCTACCCAATCTTGATTTCTGGGCATAATTTTACTCGCATTCATAACTGCCAAAGCAAAGCATAGGGAGTCTCTGAGCGTCTCTCTCAAACTACAATGGACAAAGGTCGTGATGAGTTGAGTTCATCCGAAGCAAACACGTTAAGAGCCCGAGAGTCTAGGACCAATAAACACTCAAGATGCCGCTTGGTACGGCGTTGTGTTCCGACTGTTGCCATTTGCGGATACTTTGGTGAGGATGGCGGTAATGATGAGTGGTTGTAAGTGAGTATAACCGTTTATTTTCAGTAAAGTGAGGCCCTCCCACCTGTTGCCAGAGATGATTAGGCGCATTCCTTTAATCCAAGTTGATTCAAAATGAGTAGCTGATATTGACGCGTCAATGGTGCCAATGTACCGAAATGGCACATCTCAATCATGCCCAAGAAGTCTCCAGAGTGCCAATGTAACGTAACCACGGGAAGTGGTATAATACGCGAGGCTTGGCTTGACGAGTCCAACGTGTCCACTTTCTCCCATCCCTCTTGTATTCTGGTTGGCTAGAAAGTCAAGTTAAGTTAGATCTTCATGAAGGGGAGGGCGAGAAAGATACTTCTCATATGTCGATTGTTGCAGGCTTGGCATCTGGTACTCCATGAAGATACGCCTCAGAGGGCGCTGCTCCTGCCTCTGGTTTAGCCGAGGCCATGCATAGAACTATGGGATAACCCGTAGAAGCGTGATAGAAGCCTGAAACGCCTAGCGGCCTCGCCATCCACGACTACGATCAGAACAATAGTGTACGACTCAGCATTTGGAAATGCACGATATGGTGGGCATTGGATCTCGACTCTGTTCAAAGTAGCAACGGAAATCGAGAGCGAACGGTCTGCCTGCCATTCCAGGGTGCCAAGACCCGAAAGCTCGCCCTTCTCAGGAGGCGGCAATCTCGAATAGGAACTTTTGGACACGCCGGCCAAAGAAGTCGTCCGGCAGTTTCGTGGGATTAGCTTTGGCGATATTGCATTGAGGGACGGACGGAAAGTTTGGCCCTGCCATGCACGTCTGAAGGATTTAAGCTGACCGCTCGGATCATTCTATCCAGATGACCATCTCGCATCTTGACCAATGCAAGGCTCGCTTCACGCAGACAAGAAGGTCTCCTCGCTGCGATCGGATCATGCCGACGGCTATATGGGAGAGCGACGAGCCGAAAACTTTAGGCAGCCCTATTTCAACAGATAAATTAGGAAGGCTCGAGTAGTAAATAGCGTTTGGTGGAAAAGTTTGAATGGCAGTGTTGAATCCCGGACGGTAGATGGAATTCCTGTCTTATTCCTGTCTGCAAGTTAGGAGCCAGAGTGGGTGTCAGTAGTGTGATACATCGAAGTGGGCGACTTCTACTGTGCCTCCTGATCCCCAAGCGAGTTCATTTAGTAGTTTCTCACGATTGTAACTTCGGCCGTACTAACCCCGATCCTTTACCGGATTGAAGGTTTTTTGCTCTGAATGGAGCGAGATCGCAACTCAGATAGTGCGTCTTACTATATCAATCCATCTGTCATGAAGGACAGGCTTAGTGCAGCCTGATGGCAGCCATAAGGCAGGGGAATCATCATGGCTTCATGCTTCGACTCAAGGCCTGACATGCTTGATTCGTCTTTTCTCTTGACCATGGTTACCATATCTGGCTATCTAGTGTTGGATCACATTATCCGTCCGGTCACAGTACTCACAGTCGGTGACCCGGTTACATACAGAAGAAATATGATCAAATCCAGAGCTGTATCTCTGAATAAGGTGCAATGTGTACAGAACAAAAGAATAGATAGTTACACAATCTCTACACTGACCCGGAAGCTATCCCAGAAGCTCAGCTCTTTGAATCCCTTTAGTCCACCCGTATAATAAAGTGAAGTATAGCCTACACGTTCATACAAAACTCCTTTAGCACGAAGCAGCATGCCCTTCTGAACACTTCCGAGGAGAATGAGGAGGATATAGATATCGTTGTGAGTAGTCGGTTCCAGTTCCAATGCATCATAAGTGAAGAAGGCGTTGAATTGTACCCCTGCGACCTCAACATCGTACGAGGTGTCGTTATCTTGTCGATACTGGCTAGGCTCGAATTTCAGAAGCGGAGCATTAAGACGAAGCATTCTCTTTTCAGGCTGCACAGCTGGGAATGCGCCGAACGTAGCGCACTCCACCCAGGGTTTAGACTGGTCAGTGATAATAACGCCGAGATTAGATTGGCAAGATGCCCACAACCAGCTGGGAAAGTAATCCAGCTTCTTCCAGGCCTCGTCCTCTGGATCAGCTTGCCACATCAATCCCCAGGAGATGTGGCCGCTGAACACGCCTCCAAAGTACTCGTCCCCGCGTAGGGCCGCAAGCCTGGTTCCAAGCCCGTGGATAGCGACGAGACGATCCTTGACGAATGAGAAGGCCTTGGAACTGTACCCATGGATGTAATGCATCCACGGATCCCACGGCTGTCCCATGTTTGGCCCAGGAGCAAAGATTCCGTGAAACACGCACGAGTTGGAGATTCTTGGATCAGTTGCAAAAACGTCATATCGGCTAGTGTCATTACCCACATTCCCGTAGCCCCACATGACCGCGACGCGTTCTAAGACACGCGACTCTCCAACCCCCCTACTAAATTCTACTGTAACAAGAGCATTTTATGTCCAAATTGAACTAGCTTTTGTCTATGCCTTCATTAAATCGCGATCGTGAGATAATTATCTCTGAAGCCCTTGAGAGCCTATAGCAAGGTGCTAAAATGAGGGATGTAGCACGAGACTTCACGATACCGGCGTCAACACTACGCGACCGACGGAACGGCTCGAAATCTAGGAATGAAGCCAAGGAAGCCGCTCGAAGGCTATCCAATGAGAAAGAGAAATCCTTAGTCAATTGGATCCTAGGAGAGGAAGAAGCTAGGCGCGCGCCTTCCCATTTAAATGTTTAGTCCTTTGCATAGCTCATCCTTAGTAGTGGTAATAATAATAAGCTAATTAGGTATAACTAGGTATATTAGTTCCTTTAATGCTATGATGAGGTTAAAACTAAGGTATTTAACTCTTTTAATTGCTTATTTTAATAATATAATTATTAATGCCCTTATTTAATTCTATTAAATATTAAAGTAAATTATAAAAGCAAGGGGTATTAAGGTAATATATATAATAAGTAAGTAGTATAAATAAGTAAGTAATGCACTTTTCTTAACCTTTTAATTAAGAATCTTAATAAAAATATAATTAACTATTTAATT
>JAMAKE010000171.1:0-32562 GCA_023628695.1 Nectriaceae sp. PG4201 | reverse complement strand
AAAATATTAAGGGGGGTTTTAAAGGGGCTAGGCTTATTCCTCTTAACTTAGATTTAATTATTTATAAGCTTAATATTCAATTATAGACTCCAATGCCTACTACTTAGGAGCCTAGCCTCCTTGACCCTTAGGTCTCTTTAATACCAAAGACAATAACAGAGGCTAGCTCTCAAGCAGAATACCTTAGAAGGCGGATCAGCAGACATCAAAGCAGCTCCCTAGCCTCTATTTTAAGGGCCTTAAGCTCTCTTGCTAAGGGAATATAAGCAGTAATGCATCAAGTAGCCCTATTGAAGTCTAAGAATTAGATCCTTTGGCAGGCAAATGCGACCCTTAGCAGGAGGCATAGGGCAAAGCGGACCTAGCTGCAAGATAAAGGGAAGATGACTATATAGGAAGGAAGAGATGCAATTGATTAAATGGTCCCTGCTATTGAGGGAGAAGCTAGATTGTTAAGAAATAGAGGTCAAGGAAGGGGGCTATAATTAAGGGAAAGGCGCTGCGGGCTCTGCTGCTAGCCTAGTCATAATGCAAGAACCTATGAGATAGTAATTAAGATCTTTAAAGAAGAGGATAGCGATTAGTTTTAATTGATTAAATAGTTAATTATATTTTTATTGAGGTTCTTAATTAAAAGGTTAGAAAAAGTGCGCTATATACTTAGGTGCGCTGCATGCTTATAATATATATTATATAAAGTTATTAAAAAAATATTAAAAAATAATTATAACTTAAAACTATTACTTAAAGTTAAATTATACTTAACATTCTATATCTTATTATTAAAATTAACAAAAGATATAATTATAATAAAAATAGAACTAAATAATATTAAAGTCAAAGAACTAAAGGAATATAAAGTGAAAAAAATACTTAATAAATAGAGGATTAATAGTAAAATATATTATCTTATTAAATAGTAAGATTATAATAATAATAAAAATATATAGAAACTATTAAAATACCTTATATATTGCTAAAAGGAGCTTAAGAAGTTCTATTAATAATATTAAGATTTAATAATAAGGAAGGATCTAAAGGAATATCCCTATAAATAGTATCCTAAGTTAATATAAAGTCCTAGTCTAGCTGCTCCTCAGTGGAGGAGCGACGCAGCAAGGAGCTAGGCATCGCAGTAGCTTAATAGGCTACCTCGCGCTCTGCCTCCTCCTTTTCAACTCTCTCCAACTCCTTTATACTATCGATACCCCGCGAAACTGCCCGCATTATCTTCTTAAACTATATCTTCTTTTGCCTATGAAGCTGTTTAACTTTAGTATCTATTTAGCGATATTCCTCCTTAGCCCGCTCTAGCTTAGACTCTATCTTTGAATATTAAGCAGCGATATAACAAAGCTAAGCACCTAAGATACTTATAATATTGCAATGCAGAAGGTTTAAATGGATATACTTAGTGCATTATAAAGAATTAAGAGGGGATGCATTATAAAAATTAGACCCCCTAGCCTTGCAAGAAGAATAAGAAGGCATAGTAATAGAATTCGCAAGAATAATAGAAAGAAGAAGATTGCGCTGCTTAGTCTTTTAATAAAGAGGCTTTCTCTTAGAAATATAACTAGATATTATATTATAACTTAACTTTATTAAGTTATATAATTATATCTTTATAAGGAAAATATTAATTAATTAAGATAAGATTATTAAATCTTTAAGTAATCTAAGTAATTTTATATTATTAACTTATAATAATAATCTAATGATCTATTAAATACTAAATAAATATAAGCAAATAAATATCTATTAAAAAGTATATAGATAATAGTAATAGCCACTCTTTAGATAGGATAGCTTAATAGCTATTAATAATACTTAGTTACCTTAATTGCCCTTCATTGACTATTATTAAATATAATATAGACTTCCTTATATATTGCTTAACTTAGACGCCTCCAATCTCCTTATAATATAAAACTTATATAATTAGTTTATCCCCTTATAGACCTAAGATAGTTATTAAAACATTATACTTATACTAAGGATATATCTAGAATACTACTTTAACCTTCTAGCCTAGACTATATTTAATTTTATATTTAAGCTACTACTGCTATAAGATATCAATCTAAGCTTAAGTAGCTATTTTCCCTCCTAGCCCTTCAATTTGCATTCTCTAACAATTATTATAAATATCTTATTAATAGAAGTAACCAAAAGATAGATTTAAATCTCTTAAAATTAAAGCTATCTCTTAAGCAAGAAGAGCTTTATACTTAATAAGGCTCTTAGCTAGCTATTGCTATGCTAGCATTCTCCTTTAATATATTAAATATACTAAAGGATCAAGTGAGGCATTATAAATATAATATTTGCAAATAACTTAATAAGTCCATCGCCAAAGCTAACTTGCTAATATTAAAGCTACTATTTTAAATAGGCAATTGAGCTTTAAAGTTAAGGGATTTCGAATCCCCCTGCTGACAGAAGCCCAGCATAGTCCACGGTCGCAGATGAGGGAAATATACATATATATTCGAGTGCCGTTGACTTCTCTTGGGTTTCCACTTAACTGTTTGACGATCGCACCGCCGTTCTCACGGAAGAACGATTGAATGAAGGAAAATAGGTCATCAAAGCTATTGAATTCGTCGGACGGCGGCAGCGGCGGGATCGTAGTCATCGTGATGTATATAGGTTAAAAAGTGGAAGTGGAAGTGCGAGCTTAAACGGTTGAAAATGAAGCTATTGACTTGATAGGTGACGAGGCTGAAAAAATGGCTACTCTCCTAAAAAGATCAAGGCTCCTGTTGTGGGGGTTAGTTTGGTGAGGCTGCCTAGTTAAATTGCTTATAGTGGAGCGCTGTTGATCTAATGTGGGGAGTGGAGATTTTACTGTGCAATTAAGGAAAACGTGCTGTGCGAATAGCACGACTCATTATATATAGTAACTAGTTATTTAGAAAGAGCTTCCACGAGCCCTCTACGTGTTGGAATCACCGCAGTAAAAATAAAAAAAGAACGAATGGTGAGGACTCGTGTCGGACATCACATCTGTTGCGCCGGAGAGCCTCGGATGCAATTCATTTCGACCTCGGTTATGAATATCATAATGGACAAATTGCTATTGTAACGGCCATGTGGCGTGGCATGACGCCTACTATTATTAATCTAGTCTCTGATCATCTTTGATATATAACTAGTGAGTTATGATTTCGTGAGTCCAAGGTTCCGGCTTAACATCACCAGAGCTCTCCGGTTGCCCCCATTCCATCGGCCCAAGCTTGGAATAGGCCTAGGTCTGGACCACCGTGGCCGAGTTCTTCGCCGCCCAGAAAATCGAAGCCAAACTCGTGACTAGTGAGCGGAGATTGCATGCCGTCGACTGCCCAAGGCAAGGCACCTGCAAGGCTGGTACTGCTGGCACTATCAAGCTTCGCTTTGAGAATCTCTTGACAAGTGGCCAGGCTCTCGTGTGCTGCCTTGGCCATGGAATCGTCTCCTTCGCGTCCATCAAGGAGAGCCTCGAGCTGTGCTGATGCTATGCTGAGGAAAAGGAACGCTTTGGGGCTTGTTTCGCTGTGAATCATTCTGTCCTTTGAATATTGCAAAACTTGACGAAAATCCTCCATCAAGGCCATCTGACGATCCCGACTCCTTTTGCTGGCAAATATAGAGATACCCGGCTCAAGTTCTGAGATCAACTCCAGATAAATCACCAAACACCCGCGAGTGATGATGTCGCGAAACATGCCACCCCCATTGATCAACACCTTGGCGTAGCGTTCATCACCAAGAAGCGATAGCAATTCTTGGGCAACCTCGAGACTCACTTTCTGAGAATGGGCATATGTTGGTGTCCGCTTCACTTTGACCGCGTACGGAAAATGAAGACAGAGTAAGAAGCGGCGAAGCAGGTGAGTGGAGAAGCTGAGGGCGAATTGATCTGAGGATTCGGAGTTGCTGGTAGATGTGTCACCTTGGATCATTTGGACTGCTTGTCGGAAAGCTCCTGTCAGCTTATTCCCAAGCAACAAAACGTCATCGTACGAAGGTTCTTCTTGCAAGCTGTTAATCACTCTCGTAGCCTCTAGTCGTAAGGCGATTGATTGTGCTAGCGCACGTTGGAACAGTGCTCGAGACGACGCCGCAGGCATTGTCGCCCATTGTGTCGGATGTCCTTCAAACCCCAGGTCCGCATCGCTCAAGTCTGAGGGCGGCTGCGTAGTCCAGTCCTGGACCGTGATCATGGGGGGCATACCCGAGTCCAGGGCTGTTTGGACGTTCATTTCAAGAATGGTGTACCAGAGGCGCCTTCGAATCTCCACCTGCAGCACATCCATCTCTTTCAGCGAGGAGGGATCCTGGTGCAAGCCCATTTGCATGGCCATCCGCAAGAGGGATCCTGTCGAAATCCAGACTATATCCGCACCTATTCGATTCACCTGCCGAACCAAGAGCAACAGGCAAGATATCTGAATGCCCTTCAGGGTCAAGCGGTCTTTCTGGAGAGGTGGTCCAAGCCACCCCTGACAGATATGGATCCAAGAAGGTATCTTGGCAGTCATCTCATGACGGACATCAGCATCGCTGTGCAATATGGCGGCAGCAGACATGACCAAGAGGAGAAGCACCAAAAAGGAACTTTTCGCCTCTTCCGGCTGATCCAGATAGCTTTGATAATCTGCCTGGAAGGAGGGATAGTGCAGAATTCGATAACAGGATTCAAAGTGGGTAAAATAGAGATTGATGAGCTCTTCGACGACTGATGCGCGAGGGAAAGACTCTCGAATCTGCACAGGCAGCCATCGTGGACGAGGACGCCGACTTTTCACATCTTGAGCCAACTGTTTGCATTGAGCCATCATCTGCGAGACCGAGTCCAGCTGCATCACTTCGACGTATCCCGCCAAACTCTTCACATTGGAGTAATCAAAGACCTCGAAGCATTGTTAGCCAGGCGATGATAAGAGACACCAAAGGAGGATTATTTTCACTTACGACAGGCCTGGTGCTCATCCAATGTCCGTGACCAAAGACGAGGGTCTTGGACTGAATGCCGCGTATTGGGACGGAAGCGTGAGGCGAGCCATTGCTGGGAAGCGAGGAAGCGCTCGGAGTAGGGGGCAACGCCCGCGGTTCGCTTCTTGGCGTAAGCGAAGCCGGTTGATCCGAGGCGATATGAGAGTAGCTGGTGTAATCGCAAGACGGCGCGTGTTGAGCGACGCAGCGTCCACAGGGCTGCTTTCGGTCACATCGCAATTTGCGACGGCGGCATTCGTTGCAGGAGTAGGCGGGACGTCGGCGTTTTCGAGGGCTTGGTGCAAGGCCTTGCATTGTTTTAGTACTATGATTATTATTATTTGCGTGTTTCCCTTGGTGCAAAAAGACACAGAAGCAGTGGGATTGAGATGCGTCTCGGAGATGAATGAGGTGAGGGCCGACGACCGCTTTCGGCCGAAAATGTATGGAGTCACCAGCAATTTATACCAACGTCAACCCACTCCAGCGAATCAGAATAAGCCGATACGCCCGATACGCCCGATACGCCCGACACGCCCGACAGAGCCGCGTCCCAGCATCACGCAACGAAACGGAATAGACTGTTCAGTCACTGTGTGCTCAAACATATATCTTGCATAGTCATTGCTGTTATCACTTTGTACTTATATAAAGCAGACAAACTAAGCAATTTTTTTTTGTGTCTTCGTTGGCAGGCAATCTATCTCAGGTTCAATTCGCTTACATTGACCTCACGACTTACAGGCAACGCATCCCTTGGGTCGTAACGTCTCGGAAGTATACAAATGCACAATCATCGCTTCCAGAATGGCTCTCAAGATTCTCATTGTTGGAGCAGGTGTCTCCGGCCCGGCCTTGGCAATGCTTCTGCGAAATTCTAATCCTCTGCACAATGTTACCGTCGTGGAGCGCAGCCTCTCCCTGAGGGCCGAAGGGCAGCAAATTGACCTGAAGAATCAGGCTCCTTACATTCTGAGGAAGATGGACCTTCTAGACACAATCAAATCTCGCTGCGTCGACGAGACTGGCACTGAGATGGTGGGCCCTGCGGGAGACCAAATAGCCTATTTTGGAGCTAAGGCTTCTGGCGAAAACCGCCCGGGCTTGACGAGCGAGCACGAGATCATGCGAGGCGACATGGTGCAAATATTATATGATGCCAGCATCCGACAGGAAGCAAAGCTCAGGGAAAAATCAGGCAAGAATGGCTTGAACTACGTGTTCGGCCAGACAATCACGGCCCTTGATCAGCGCTCTGACGGTGTCGATGTCACTTTTTCGGATGACCGAACAGAGCGCTATGATCTTGTCGTCGGCGCAGATGGACAGCGTTCACGCACTCGACGGCTCGCCTTCGGCTCCGAGGTCAGCAACGCAGCTTTCAAAAGCATCGGCGTCCACGCTGCATATTTTGACATGCCGCGAGTCGAAGACGAAGGCACCCTGGCAAAAGCCCATCTATCCCCAGGGAGAAATATCATCGTCACACGACCGAGCGGTCGCGATATCACGGGTGTATTACTCTTTACCAAGAGAAATTCCCCCAAAATAAAGCAATCCTACAAAGAACAGCCGGACCGGCAGAAAGAAGCCTTTGCGGAAGAATTCAGAGATTTGGACTGGCAAAATGAGCGAGTTCTCGCCGGTCTGAAGGGTGCGACGGAATTCTACGCCAGCGAGCTCGGGCAAATCAAAATGAAGCAGCTTCACACTGGCCGCGTCGTACTTGTCGGTGATGCCGGCTACTGCGCCAGCCCTTTTACCGGACTGGGAACCAACCTCTCCATCATGGGCGCGTACATCCTCGCAGGGGAGCTGACGCGACAGGGGAACAACGTAACGGGAGCGCTGCAAACGTATGAGGCGAAGATGCGGCCTGTCATAGACGAATGCCAGCGGCTCCCTTTGCTCACCATATTCTTTCCGTCGTCGAAAGTTGGAGTTTGGGCAGTGAACACGCTGATTTGGGTGATGTCGAAGCTCGCGCCAATGTTTCCCACCGCCCAGGGAGAAGAGAACTATAAGAGGCAGATACCAGAATATCCAGAATTGAATCTCAGCTCTTAGTGGGAGTGTTTCGGCACAAAGACAACTGCCATTCTGTTCTTGCTTCGCCGCGCTAGTCACACAGGCACATATACTTTTGACGAGACCGGAGATCTCTTGCATTATAGTGGGCTAACCATTTCCCTCAGAAAGATTGATAGTTAGAATGAGATGAGAATAGATATTTTCCGGACTAGTTCACCTACAGAGTGCCTTAATATGATAGGACAATTATCAAGTCTGTTTCCCAGGGAGTCATGAATTGCCGCTTTACGTCGCGTAGCGGATCAGATACTGGGTGTTGTAAGCCGTTTTCCCTAGAAGCTGAACAAAACTACGTCTTCTTTATCTACCAAAGACGTAAGCGACTCGCCCATATCGGTGTAAGTCGGAATCGACCAATCCCTTTGTCCAAGGGCCAACTAGTACCCAGAAGCGATGTGCAACTTCCCATGGCTAGCTTGCATTGGCAAGTGGGGGCTGACTAAGGCGCCCCAGCTCTTGTCCCCAGAGCTCTTGGGGGCGGTCCGAGGATTATCCGCTACCCCGACTCCTTCAAGACTCGGATAAGAATGCAGACCTCTAATGCAAATGTCTGCAAGTGTAGCATGTAACAGGAGGCATTAAACTGGATATTTAAATACCCCGCTTCGCAGGCGAAAGAATACACTGCAAATCGACACATGCAAGTGGGGCAAATGGTGACGCATCAATGTGTTGTATCTGCATGCAGGCAGCCTAGCCTATATCGTACACGTTGTAACCCCCACGTGGTTATGGAGATTCGAAGTAGGCGAATAAATAGCGAGTCAGTCTCCAAACCAGTCTTGTTCAGCTAAAGAGTCTTCTGCCTTCAAAAAAAAAACAAGTCCAAAGTCTCCAGAACAGCTAGCGAAGTACTGGCAAGGTAAATTGCGGCCAGTTTTCCTAACTAGATTAGGAGACTCACAGTGTGTAGCTCCCACGTGACAACATCTGCCGAAATGGATAACCCCAACATGACCGAAGAGGAGAAAGCCGAAATCGGAAAAAAAAAATAAACGACAGTCTAATCGACCATTCAACAACTATCAAGCTCGGGAAAAGAAGCCCAAGACAAGAGGAAGGAGCTGGAAAGGCTGCGCAAAGAAAGGGAAGCAGCCGGAAGTAAGGCGAAGGCCAAAGTGTCGGATTACGCAGGCGGAACAACGTTTCAGCGTATCCGGCCGAGGATGAACTGAAAATGATTACAATTGAGTATCGCAACGAATTTTCTAGCTTTCCCCCCTTCCACTCTCTGCAAGTGACGGAAAATCAGCAAACTTTTCTTCGAGCTACGCGCACAGGCCAGAGAGCAGAGACTCTCTACTCGCTGCAGCACATCTATAGAAAGACGCGCTCGCGTGGGAAAAGTCCGTCATGTGGTGTAGATACGTGAGTAAAACAGGCCCCCTAATTGGCTCATGATCTATCTGACTCTCCAAAGGCTCGCCCGCCGACGTGGGCACGGGAATTGTGCATACCGAAAGGAGGCTCCTTTAGCCACACGACCCAAGCATCCTTGCAATCTTCTCCGTTCCACGCGAACCAGAAACGATCGATACAGACTTTGACCGAAAAAATCCTCCAACAATATGCGGTCGGTGTTCCGGATGGAAAGCTCGTTCGAAGCGGCGACTATCTCAGCGTCCAACCTGCCGCTTGTTTAACGCACGACAATACCTGGCCTTGCGCGCTCAAGTTCATGTCGATGGGGGCTACCAAGATTCACGATCCCAAGCAGCTTGTTACAGCGATTGACCACGCCGTCCAAGATCGGACCGAATCCAATCTCACCAAGCTGCGCCAGATTCGTGAGTTTGCTGAAAAACATGGCATCGTGCACTATCCTGCTGGACATGGAATTGGACACCAATTGATGGTACAAGAAGGTCACAGCTGGCCAGGGACCTTCGCAGGTACGTACACGTCACAGAGTGTGCTCTAGTGCGAGCGGACAGGTTCTAACATGGTCAGTGGCCTCGGACTCTCACGCGACGCATTATGGAGGAATAGGCTGCCTTTCCACCCCGCTAGTGAGGACAGACGCTGCCGGGATTTGGGCGACAGGACGCACATGGCTTCGAATTCCTCCAGTCGTGCGGGTAACATTGACCGGAACGTTACCAGCAGGCGTGACCGGTAAGGACGTAATTGTTGCCCTATGCACCCTGTTTCCAACCGATGTCCACAATCTTGCTGTTGAATTTCACGGCTCAGAAGAAACAATGGCCAGCCTGCGCGTAGATGATCGTCTCACAATCTGTAATATGTCATGCGAATGGGGAGTCTGGTCAGCGATCTTTGCTCCTTTCGATAAGACCTTGGAACGCTGGCTACGATACAAGGCAACGGAGGCGGCCATGTTTGGAGAGCGGACGACCCGAGAGCGCATCAACCACGAAAGAGTAGACGAGCTGTTCGCAAAACCCCCAACGGGAGACCAGAACGCCATATACGCCAAGCAGCTCTACCTCAACCTCTCTACCCTCTCGCCCTATGTGTCAGGCCCCAATTCGGTAAAAGTCGCAACGCCCCTCAACGAGCTCATACCGCAAAACATCAAAATCGACCGCGCATATATTCTCTCCTGCACCAACGCCCGAGCATCAGACTTTGCTGCGGCTGCTCAGGTCTTCAGGAGTGCTGCCGAAGCCAATTCAGGCAAGATTCCTCGGATTGCTGATGGTGTGCAGCTCTATATTGCCGCAGCATCGGCAAAGGAGCAGGAGACCGCTGAGGACGCCGGTGACTGGCGGGTTTTACTTGACGCTGGAGCGCAGGAGCTACCTCCAGGATGTGCTGCATGCATTGGTCTAGTAAGTTGCCTTTGCCGACTTTAAACAATCCAGTAGCGATGCTGACTTTTCCTCAGGGGGCAGGACTTCTTGAGGACAACGAGGTGGGCATAAGTTCCAGCAACAGAAACTTCGTCGGTCGTCTAGGTTCAAGGGCATCACATGCATATCTTAGCAGTCCCGAAGTTGTAGCAGCCAGTGCCCTAAGTGGCACCATCTCCGGTACTGGCGTTTACAAGGCGCCGACAGGCTACTCGGGCGTGGAATATGGATACGGTACAGGTCGAGAAAACACTGCAGTCGATGAGCTCAGTAACTTGGTACAGCAGCTGGATTCGTGGGTTGAGCGCGCCGAGTCCGCTGTTACTACTTCCCCAACCACAAATAATCTTCTACCCGGTTTCCCAGAGGAAATCAGTGGTGAAATTATCTTCTTGGGTGCGTTGTGTCCCCTTGACGATTGACGATTGAAGACGATTCATTTACTAACTCGCAGCTAGACAAGGACAACCTCGATACGGACGCTATCTACCCGGGGAAACTGACCTATCAAGACAACGTTAGTAAGGAGGGCATGGCGAAGGCCTGCATGATGAACTACGATCCCGGTTTCGACAGTGTCGCCAAGCCGAATGATATTCTCGTTTCCGGTTTTAACTTTGGTTGCGGGTCGAGTCGCGAGCAAGCTGCCACATCAATCCTGGCAAAGCAGATCCCCCTTGTAGTGGCCGGAAGCTTTGGCAATGTCTTCTCCCGCAATAGTATCAATAATGCGCTCCTATGCCTCGAGAGTCCTAAGCTCATTGAACGTCTACGCGCTGCATTTTCCGACTCTTCCTCCAAGGTCCCTACGCGGAGGACGGGGTGGACGCTCACGTGGGATGTGAAGAGTAGTACTCTCGAGGTTCAGGAGGGCGAGGGTGGTGAGGCTTGGAAGGAGAAGGTCGGTGAGATACCACCGACTGTCCAGGCTATTATCGCCGTAGGTGGCCTAGAGGCATGGGTGAAGAGAGAAATCCAAGCAGTATAACAATAAATGGAATCCACTCAGAGCCACCCACTCGCATGATATGATTGCTATAGTCCCGCGGTAATCGAGGGTAGGCTAGCCATGGTCTCCTCTGAGCCTACGAACTCGACGGCATGGTTGAGTACGTCACCGGTAAAGAGGCTGTACAGAGCAACGATGGACATGCTTGCTGTCAGAGCTCTTGGGGGGCGGTCCGAGGATTATCCGCTGCTCTGACGCCATCATCGAAGAGAGAAATTCCATCCCCTGGAAAACCTGGCCGGGTCCCGATGCCGATAGTAGGCCATCCAGAGGCGGGTGCATGAGAATGGCAAGAACAAGACAGAGCGTCAGGACTTTCTGCCTAAGGCTTTCAGGCATCAAGTAGTGATTAGTTTAGAATTTGGAGGGCCCTTTCAAGACTGGGTAATAATGTAGACCTCTAATGCAATATCTATAATTATAGCATATAACGGGAGGCATTAAACCGGGTATTTAAATATCCCGCTACGCAGGCGAAGGAATTCCTTCAGTCCAGGCTGACGAATTCCAGGGTGGTGCTATAACATAATGTGAGCGATCGTTGCCATCGTCAATCCGATTGCGCGATTTGTGACGAAATCGACCGAGTTGTTCGCGAAGCCTATTTCGGAACCCATGATTCACCGTTGCTGAAGGCGTCATAGCAAATACAGTATGAACAATGATCTCAAAGCTTCAAAAAGAGCTGTATTCTAACATCCCTTGACTTGGCGGCAAAGTTTAGTAGCGTTTGGTAAAGGGGGGGGCTCGGCTCGTTAGTTACCCTTTTATTGGGGCGTTTGACCTTGTCCGCGCTTAGTGTAACAACCTAGCCAAGGAACGGGCCGCCGTAGCATACTTAGTGGAGAAGGAACGGAACAACTGTGTTCCGTCCGAACCAATTAAGTAGCGACCGAAGCGATCGGGCTTCGATCACTTCAATCGTGACCGAGACACGACCGAGCGTCGGTCACTACGATCATTGAGCAACCCTAGTATAACGTATATGATAAGCGAACGGCCAGGATAAGCGAGCGGCCATTTAAAATTTACACCTTAAATTATAACTTTTGGAAATTTTTTAAAAATTCAAAATAAGCTTAAAATAACTTAAAATTTAAAATAAAGTTAATCAAAAAAGAGGATTTACTATAGAATTTTCTTAAAATTTAAATATCTTTTTTTAAAAAGTTATTAAGAAAAAGCTTATTTATATATATATATATATATATTTTTTTTTTTTTTTTTTAGTTTTTTTAATTTTTAAAAATTTAATAAATCAATTAAAAAGCTAGAAAAATAGCTTTTATATAACTCTTTTTATAAGAATATTAAAAATAATCTTTTTAGATTTTTATTACTTATATAATTAAATTTAAAAAAAAGGGGATCTTCTATTTTTAGCTACATAGTATAAGATGGCCGCTCGCTTGTCCTGGCCGCTCGCTTATTATATACGTTATAGGAATAAGTAATGTTCACTTATAGGATAGCTCTTTAGCTACCAATACAACTTGATTACCTTAATCACCTTGATTGACCATCATCAGACGTGACAAGTTTCCTTGCGCATACATTGCTGAAGACAACGCCCCGATAACATCTGCAAACAAGCACCGCCGACCAAGGCTTGCCAAGTTAAGATAAACTTCAGTCGTCACACTTAGTTACTTAGCGTTTAAGTAAAATATCTAAGTTCTTACCTGTCTTTCCTCCATCACCAGGAAAGAGATGTTGTCACACGGGCACTCGATCCTTCATTCGCCTGCAGCAATGTGAAACCAACTTCGGCAGGAGGTCCAGTGCGGCTGATCCTACACAGCGATGGTCCACTCGTGAGAGGAATGACCATGCAGCCGTCGGACCAAAGGCGGAATACGAGGCAAGGGGCTGGGTGCTGCGAGCCAGCTCTCTCGGCGGCGGTTCGGCTGCCTTCTGATGAACGTGGTGGAACGGGCGATGTGTCCAGAGAATCACGGAAACTGAGACTGGCTGGAAGTCGGGCAGAGTTACCTGCAACGGCTTAGTTGCCGATAGCGTGTTTCCGTGGCCCCATGGTCACCATGTGCAGGCTAGGCGTTCTTTCACTCTCAAGCAGCTGGAACTAGCGATTGATTCGCATACTGGCTGCGGACGGGGCGATCAAAGACGCGGCCTCTATATGGAACAATGTCACATCTCCATGACCTGATGTCTGTTTCGGCAAATGTAGGATTGGCAGCTGGTTGGATGGCTATGCTCGCCCCTTGTCCTGGGCTAATCAGGGCCTGGCTTGTGCATGGTGCGAGGGAATGATGTTTGCGCTGGAAGGTTGGCTACGCAGCCTGCTGTGCATATAATCTCCCCGTCCGCCCTTTCTCCATGGAATAATAGTAGACACTCTTTTTTATATTCCTCCAAATTTCCTCTTCGACATGGCCTTTATCTCTCTCGACAACATATCTCTCTAGGAACCTCCTGTTAATCGAGGCGGGAATGGTGAAGGCCCTTCGCAGAAGCATGCTTCGCCGCCGTTGTCAGCGGAGTCATCTCAGCCCCTAGACGGACGGCGTACCCAGGAACGGGAGACTCTCAGCGGCCAGACGCAAGATGACCCAATCTCAATTATATCCGATGCTGAGTCTGTGGTGTCTGCGGTTGGAAACAGCAACACAGACCAAGACGATGGCGAAGATTCGGATTCGTCAGTCCCATCCATCAGGACGTTACTTTCATTGCTGGCGAAAGCGCCGGCAGACAATTCCAGCAGTCGACAGCATGAGACTCCTGCGAGTATCAACTCGGAGAAAGAGCCGGGGTTGTTGCTTGTGGTTGGCTTCCCCGCATGCCCAACATGAGACATCAAGATCAAGGAACCACGACTAGCTGCCGAGAAAACAGCTAACAACATCGCCAAAGAGGCGCTGGATGCCAATGAAGGAATCACGATTCAGAGTTGCCAGCCCCCACCTCTTCATGTCCCAAGCGACGAATGGTTGGCTGGAACTTTCGCATTCCTCCCTCCCTCCACACCAAACATCAAACACCCATTACTAGCAACAAACCAATCCCTCGATTCCGTCAAAATCATGCTTCTGACGGACCCCTTCGTCTGCTCATGGCGCTGAAGAAGCGCAAAAGGCGACAAGAAGCCGAGCTTTGTCACGAGGACCTCCCTCAAGAATCTCCAGCAAAGAAGCTCAAATCGCGGAACGATTCTCGCATAAACGCCTGTGATTATTGGGAATATCCCCCCGAGTTTTGGGACAGATTTTCTAAGCTTGAGTTGACCCATCGAGCTTTAGGAGAACTCGATCGCCGCACGAAACGCTCAAGCAATCTTTCCCTCGCCCTCTTCGACAGACTCGTCCAGATACCTACACAGCACGACGCCAAGTGTCTGGCGCGATTCTCAAGACAAGGCGGACCAGGTTTGTCAGACCTCAGAGCAGTGTGTATTACATTTCCTGTAGCTTGGAAAGCACCAAAAGGGTAGTGTGGATGCCCATAAATAACTCAGTTTCCCTCGTTCTCTCCTTAAGAATGACATGCCTAGTGATTAACTGTAAAGGGTCAATCTCTGCTTTGCTCAGCGGTGTTCCTGTGTCTCACTCCGGTGCCTACCCGTGTCTTACTCCTCGGATTATACATCTGGTGTGTGACCCTGTTTAGACCCGGTGACTCAAGTCACCAATCGTTTTCGACAGAAAGGCTATAACCAACAAACACTTGATTGAGCTGAGGAATGTATGGCTTCCCTCCGCTATGACTTCGTATGAATCTAACTCAGGACGAAGCGGTTGATTCTCTCTTCAAAGAGGAAAACTTCCTACGGGCCTATGTCAAAACATTGACATGTATGCACAGCATTATGGAAATATCGATATGGTATTGTTCGATAGAGCTAGGGATATCCTGTGTAATGAGTGGCTAATATTGGTGATGGTCATTAGTCATCATCAACCGTATCTGAGTGTCGATCTGCGTCAATGAGATGACATGTCTTTGCATTTACATATCGTAGTTGCAAGGGTTCATCCCTCGCAGACCTGTCAACAGAGGACCTGCGCTTTTCCAGAACAGCCGCATTCCTCTTGCCGCCACTTATCGAGATACTCCGAGACGTGCCGGGGCACTCAATGCTGAAAACTTTCCACCTTGATATGCTACACCATTCCTTTGATCGAGGATCCAAGCATGCTAGTAACCTAAGCATGGCTACCCTCGGCAGCTGGACAGTATAAAACGCTGACGTGGGTGATCAAATCACCTTTCAGATGATCCGCTGTAACTTCACATCCTGATCGTAACCAATATTCATTTGAGTACCAACCACGCATAAACTTCATACAATGAGACTCGGAACACTTGCAACAACCGCGACCCTGACACTCCTGGTCAGCGGCTCTGCCCTGAGAAGGCGCGCCCCTTCTTCATCGGCAGATTTAGAAGGTCTACTGAACAGGAGCCTCGACGTGGTCAGATCCACTGCCAGTGGAAATCCTAACGATGAACTTGACAACCTATGCGGGGAGCTTAAGGCCATGAGTCCTGGTGGTGACGGTCTGGCGCATCCTCAATCGGCCGTACAGAAGGGGCTCTTAGATCTCATCAAAGATGATTTGTGCGCAGGCCCCAAAAAAGGCAATGATGTTGACGAGCTGTTGAAAAAGGTTAAAAGTCAACTTGACAGAGAATGGCTGTTTGACGGCTATGGGCCCAATCTTGGTGGATTCAACGATGGCGGATTCGACGCCGGCGGATCGGGGTCAGCATACAAACCCCGAAATCTTTGTTGCAATTTTGGCTGCGCCCAAGGCAGTAAATATGTTTCTGGACATCTTTCGCCGGGAAAGAAATGCTCTGATACCGACGGAAGAGTATGCTACAATCTGTTTCCCTTCCTCAAGGAGTGCTGCGATCCTCCGCACGACTGCTGATAGAGGCCCGGGGAAGCTCTTCTATAGGTAGAGAACGACCTAGATTGGTTTAGCTGCTTTCATTCCAGAGGAGGAAACAACATTTTCTCAGTCCTACTTGACTCTGTTATCTTTCTGGATCCTTAATTAAGCCATAATGAGAAATCATGAATGTGCTTTGAACCTTTCTCTTGCAGGATAAGTGCGCTTCATTGGATATATTTCATATTCTTAGAGCAAAGAGCAATGTAGGAACCCCTGACTTTGAACGAGCGGCCACCTTTTTTTTTTTTGGGAACTCCTACACGGTTTTGGCCGCTACAGTATCTTATCAGCAGCTATGCCTATTTCAAATTTGCCATTATTAAACTGGAGCCATTCCATTGAGATTCCTCACGACGAGCCATAAAAGCAACATGAATATACAGTTTGTGGCCGATCTAAAACAAGATCCTGTCCTGGCACATAGACGTCTCCTACAAGCAAGACGCACACGAAAATTCCGAGCGCACCAAAAGTAACAGCGGCTGGTACCACCACGAGCCATCAGCCCACGTTATTGTATGATGCAATTGAATCTGTAGCAGAAGAGAGACAAGCTGCGCGGGGAAGAGTCCGGTGCCGGAAAATGGAGAGTTTGATCAAGGTGATATCTCGGCAGGTGATCCATTCATTATCGCTGGTGAAGACGATGACCCAAGCATAAGTAATATCGGGCCAAATTCTTATTACGACGAGGATCCAATCCCTCCGCAGTCCATCGAGGAAGGCATAGATAAGACAGGATCCCAGAGCCCAGATATTCGTGCTGAAGAGCAAGCAAATCTTCCGGATGATGGTGCCTGTACTGATGTACAGTATGCCATACAGAAATTTCTTCAGCAGTTTCTTGTGGGGATATATGGCTATAATGCCCAAAGCTATCAAGAATCTTTAGCAGCGCATATTAAAACTGAGGGACCATATAACCATCATGGGCTTCATCAATTAGTGCCACAAAATATACCCCATACCCTTGACAAACAGTATATCCTCTCCCCTAAAGTGGGTAGCGAGATAACGAGTCTTGGCCCTGATCAATGGCAAATGTTATTCTCCGGTTCCACGGCCGAGCAATTCGATGGCGAGCCCAAGCAGGCTTGCCTCCATGCCGAACGTGCCTCTCACTCTTCACCTGTTATTTCATTCGATATCGATAGCTTCTTAGGATTTGTAGACTCTCTAGCAGCAGCGGTTCATAGGATACAATTTTATTCTACTCCTCAGTATCACCAAAACATCTAGATAGATATTCACTTAACCCTTGATCATATATCTCCCGATACATAGCGACCTTGACTAATTCCATCCCGACTTAAAGGCATGCTACATTTCATCTTCCCACATATCGAGGGCGCTAATTTAATCACATTACACTTATTCTTCCCACATCTGCTGTGTCATAATGACTTTTATCGATTAACTGACGAGCAACTCTCCCGGTGGTTTGACGACATATTCTATCCTGCTGTCCGTTGGGTCTATGATGTTGACTGGCTTTAGCACTTGCCCTATTTATGGTCATAGAAAACTTTGAACATAAACTGCGCCAAGTATTAAACTTTTCCTATGTATATAGAGATAGGTTGTATGTCGATGTAGGCAAAGAGACTTGCCCATCTCATAATGACACACTTAATGAAGCTTAGACTTATCTTTAGCGGCAGTATTGTATCCGCCGTTACCTGAATCAACTCTACGACGGTGATGTTCCAAAGTTAGGCCAAAACTTCTACTATAAGTCAATGCTTTGTGACGCAGGTGGCATGACTATATTGGCACCTCCTAGGTCTCGACTCCGATGCGGAGGGCTTCTCTATGGCCAAATGTATAGCCTTACTAAGGAGATTATGGACGCTGCTTATACATTCCCATTTTAGAATCGAGATCTGCGACACCTAGCATTAGATCCGGAGCTCTATTATGGTGGATGTCATGCTAGCGGCAAGCCAAAACCAGGCAAGACTGTTATAGATCGCGCATATGTCGCTAGCAAGCGCCGTTATCACTATAGCCTAGTAGATTCTAGGCAACGATCGTTTAGAGTGCGGGAGGAGTATTGCATATCTTGGGTGCTATTTCAAAGCATCCTAACAGTACTATGCTCTCTAAGCCCCCCAAATCGCATCATTAAGTTGCCCGGGCCTCTACCTTATCTATGGATAGTTCGCAGTTGGGTATTTATTGATTATCTCTAGCAAAATATCAACAAGTTTATAACTGGTTTTGAGCTGGTCCGAGCCCAGTGTTCACCGGAACGATTGACATGGGAAGAGACGAAAATAATGGATATGTTTCTCATTTGTCTTCGAGTTGCATTTGGAGCATGTGACTACTCTTGGCAAGGGGCGTTATGGTGGAGCAGACGAGAGCTAAAGCAACCCTTTGGACCACTCATTGTGCGTTATGGTCTCGGATTTAGTCGAACATTAGAGAAGTACGGATACTGCTGGTTTGAGCATCTTGTTGACTGGACTAAGCCGAGGTTTCTCCCCGACCTTATCGACTTGGTAGTATTTGGGACTGGTACCCTTCGAAAACGATATTTGTGAAGTGGCGGCCATGTTAAGCATTTCTTCGATCTTAGTCACCGTGCTAATTTAGGCCTTGACTGGCTCCGCCAACATCTCGAAGAAGATGTTATTATAAGTTAGATGTTATCATGGCTCTGCTATGTCTGTCTATAGCAAATGAGGGCTGATACTCTACTTTCCATAAAGCGCGATATTATCTCCGAGGTGCACCCCTCAGTCCTGGAAGGAGACATTCAGTTTTGCCACAAGGCGCTCTCCAATGTCTTCATTCTTGGCATGCACGCGGTATTAAGTACTCATTCCCGGTATAAGAGTCCCGAAGAACTAGCTTACTTGCTATTTAGATACAATGATGGCCGTTGGCAAGGCAGATAGGATAATAAACCGTTTAGAAAACTTCATCAGTAGATATCTATGGCTTTACGGCAGTTTCCAGCGGAGCGCAGGCATTACAAACATTTGATGATCGGCTTTATCGCTACCTTTTTATATACCATTAAGTGTTACCATATCCCTCGCGAGGCGGGCTGGCGCCGAAAGACAAGAAGGGTAATTGTCAATGGTTTTCAATTCATATCGAGAAGGAACTTCAATATAGAATAGAAGATGGAACCCTAGAAAGCTTATGCTAGTCGAGAAATGGCTGGCGATTAGGAAATCCTGCATCGTTCCCTTCATATCTCCATTGGAGTCGGCAGCAATGGCAGTCATGGATTGAAGGGCATCTTAGCCAAAAACTAACAGATAGGGCTATACCATTCTGCGATGACCAAGAGAACTTTTTTTATATGTCATTAGGGCAGCAAGATGGAAATCAGCGATATAACTTACGAAATGTTCAGCCAATTATCATTCGGGACCCAAAAGAGAGCCAGGATATTAATTGCTTAGATATGGAACTATATGGCGATGCAGGCAAGGCGCCCAGCTTAATAAGCTCCCAACCATCAACTCCAAGCCGACTGCAGCTTAATTTTGAATTTGACAAGGGTCAACTAATTGATCAGTGGGTAACAAATTTTCAGCAAATAATTACATACCATTGCAAGAAAGCCTTTAATGACCTACGCCAAACCCCCTCGGCCCAATCGATCCAACAAGGGGAGGAGTCCTTCAATGCACCGCCACTAGCTATAGAACCGCATATTGCTCCTAGAATACTACCGCCTATACCCACACCACCCAAGCAACCATGACCAATTGCCATGCCTCTCTTACCAATGCATCTATACCTTGCCCCAAAACTACTGCCGCCTCAGGAGACAATGATCATTACGAGACACCCCCAACTAGTTCTATTTATATAGCACATAACTTGCAATAGCTAGCAACATTCTCGCCCTCAAGCAAACCGCCGTTATCTAAAGGGCAAATTAAGCTGACTACTAAAATATGTAAATCGAGAGAACAAGGTAAAAGCTAATATAGCTAGAAGAAAAACCTAGCATCGGCAGAAAGCTTATAAAAAACGCGCCAAAGAATTTGCTCAATTCTACTAATAGTACCTAGAAGCTTACTAATATCAACTACAATCAAGTAGTCCATCGATCAGTCAATTAAACCCCCATTATATATATTTCTCTCATTTCCTATGCAAATAGGGAGGAACAAAGGTGCAGCGGTCTTCAAAATGAAAGCTTTTGATTATAGATAGACGGCGTTCTATTCCCATCAGTATACTAATATTATGATAGCGCTCATGTTCAGCATTATCCATCACACCAGCTCCAGCAGTGTCCCAGACAAGCCCCCACGTAGTCAATCCCGAATATACCCCATATCTAACGATAGAGCCGCAGCTCGTGTACTATAGAGGCAAATAGCACGGCAGATAAAATCCACTATGAAACGCGACATAGCATATATTAATTTCTATAACTAAGTCTGAGCCCTATAAATAGGGGAAAATTCCAAGCGGATGGGTATATTTAGCGGCTCCTATCCACCTGCTATCGATGCACCGGAACCGGATGAAAGAGATATTTCCTAGTTTATAACCATAGCCAATCATTAATTGGAGGAGGACTCAGAGGAGCAAGGTATATTTAACGCTAGATCTCCTGCACACACTGCAGATTCAAATCCTATTCCAAACTATGAGAGTTCTGGTTCAGATGAAGCCGTTACTTTCGACATACCCTTGGAAGCCTCGAGCCAGCCAGAGAACGACGAGCCAGATCCAGTTAGACACCTTGCATAGGAACTGGCAGAATGGCTTATCAAGTTTCAAGGGTATTGCAACGACTGCCACCGAGTAGCAAAACAAGGTCGCAATGAAAGTCTAGATAAACGGATCAGCCTTGCCACGTACCTAGATTCTATGTTCGGATCAGGTCCTGACATCCTCAGCTGCAAGACTCTCGCAAGTCAGAAAGATGACCTAGCTGGAAAGATGAGCCCTGAATCTAAAAAGAAGGTCTTCTATGGTCTTGATTCTAGAGCCGAAGTCCCTCAGATTTGCTTGGGTGATGACAAGAGAATCTCGAGCAGTGCGGGCGATACCTTCGACGTGGATAGCATCTTAGGGTTCCCAAGCAGCCTTGTCGTCGTTAAGCGGGGTATTCGTTGGTGTCCTACCAGGATGACCGTCACTGATCTTCAGTCTGATCTTCACCTTCGGTCAATTCCAGTGACGTATTTCGACGCGGATGGAGTACAGCATCGAGTTCATCGGCCTATACATCAAATTCCCCACTATACCTTCGGCCGCGTCATTGGCTTTAAGGATATATCCTACTTAAGAATTACCCGTTTCCGATGTTAATTCTTAAGTAACTTAGGCTAAAGACAGCAGAAGAGTGCGGCAACTTTATCCTCTCCCCTATCTTCTTCCTCCCCTGTCTTCTTCCTCCTCAGCTTCTTCTTCTTCCTCCTCCTTATCCTCCTCCTTTCCTCAAACTCGTCAATGGCTAGCTCTATGTCGAGGCTAACCTTGGACAAACGGCCTGCAATCGGAGATATAGAACACAAACCCCTCTCTTCTTCCATAGGATAGTCTATGCCTCCCTGGTTGCCCTCCTCAGTCCTAGCCCGCATGGAGTTTGTTAACGCTGCGAGTGTGCGAATCATCTCTAAACCCTCCATGCCAGCGACAGTAATGGTTTGCAATTGACTGCAAGCCACTATTTCCCCATCAAAGTCCATTTGAAAGTCATGAGCTTCGCAATACCTTTCGGCTTCGTCAAGAAAAGCCTTCCAGATCTCACTCCTCCCACAGTGAAACAATCCAATAATAGTATCCGCGAGTAAATATGGCCCATATTGGCATTGTAGACGGTCTGGCCTTGCCAGTTCCCATTCTCCACTTTC
Source organism: Nectriaceae sp. PG4201 (assembly GCA_023628695.1). Lineage (NCBI taxonomy): Eukaryota > Fungi > Ascomycota > Sordariomycetes > Hypocreales > Nectriaceae > Nectriaceae sp. PG4201. Next base: position 10,913 of record JAMAKE010000171.1, on the reverse strand, counting down.
TTCCCTGGCCCAACTATTGCAAAAGGCGAATGGGACATGGCAATTCTTGCATCCACTCGACGGGAGGATTCCGTCGTAATACATAACAATGCCAAGCTCACTATTTACTTTGGCCGCACCGCCTCGTTCGCATACCCGCAGAATATGCAGGATATGCTGGCCTACCAGGCCACGGCCTGCACAGAAGCTACACTTGCCAACCCACCAGTCAAGCAAGGCCCGCCATCTGTCCACCTCCTTTGCGTCGTTCCAACTTGGAAAGTCTTCTTCCGAATCCAGGCTGTAGAACATATCCTCAGGCGGCTCTTGAGGAAACCCGCACAAGGGCTCCCGCCCTAAGCTTCGATTCCGGCGGAAATAGAATGCACGAATGAGGGATTCGTAAATCTGGAGGATGTTCCAAAAGCGCTCGTCTGGGATCCCTGCCATCTGCTCGAACCACTGTCGAGCATCAACCTCACTGCTTAGGTCAATATTGTCTCGGTCAGAAGCCAATTTCATCAAGAGTTTCCCAAGAAATTGATTATCATATATGCAAAGAGCAGCGACGGCTTGTCGTATAAGAGGTCTATGCTCGCAATGGCCATCCAGACCGGGCTTTTCCTCAAACTGCTTGTCTCAATAAGCCTTTTTAGTCGGCAATCTAGCCTCAGCCTTGTAGATACCATAAGCCACCTCACGGCACAGGTGGAATAGTCCACATATACTGCAGTCGCCTTGAAGCTGAGGGTAATGGGACAGAGGTATGTCTAAATCTTCCAACCATCAAAGGAGAAGCCTGGCCCTTTCACTATCAACACCACGCTTGCATGAGTGTATATCGTGATCGGGTTCACGCCGTCCTGTCGCGGCGAAGCAAAGCTGGCACCCTACCAGCCCCCACCACTCCACCGTCTGGACTACTCGGGCTAGTTCATCTTGCCGACGAAATTGGTTGTCCTCGGTGGTTTGGTACCTGTGAAGGAATTGGACGAGGGAGCGTTGTTCTTGAAGTGCCTCCACCGATTCCGCTTCGCTTAGGCAGCCGAACAAGGGTTAGTTCAGTAGGGGCTCTTGTCGAGCTGCATATATTGCATCCTAGCAACCTGCTGCCACTGCTGCTGCTCCTCCTCCTTCATCATCGTCGTCGTCATCGGCATCGTCACCGCGCTTGCGCTTCTGCCTTTGAGCTGCCTATAGGGGCACTGGCTGGCTTGCGGCGGTCGATAACCAGGCTAGTCGATGGCTGCTGCTGCTGGTCCCCGCGCTAGGTGGACTGGCTAGCCTGCTAGGCAGATGTAGAAACTCATGCCACTTCATAGATGCTCACTCGTAGAGCTCCAAGAGCTAGGGCTGCAGTTTCGTCGGGAAAGCCCCATCAAGTCCATATATTATGGCCCGCTAGAGGGGACGATGACCACTCTGCCAGGCGAAGACGACGTTGCGATGTGCCTTGTCGCTTGTATCGTCGAACCGGTTGAAGGATTGATGCACCTCGCGCACATGCCTCTCCGTTATGCCAATGCATAACTGGCGGAGTAGCTGGGAGTGAACCGGGTAGCCCCATACCTTTGTCGTGGCCTCTTTGAGCAGTCGAGTTACCTAGGTAGTCCGCCACGGCCAGCGCTGCAACTGACTCAACTCGCTCAATTCAACCCCAACTTTCTTCAACTCAATTCGGCATGTGATTCAACTCAAGCAATTCAAGCTGAATGGCTCAACGTTCTCAACGTTCTTAGATTTAGTGTGTATTTTCGTGATTTTTTTTGGTGTTTTGAGATGCCAGTTTTATCTATATTTGGGTATTTAACGCCGATTTACCCTGAAGAGATGTTTTTCTCTTGGAATGCTGACTAAGCAAATATATAGCTTTAATTGGCTGGGGCATCTATTTAGCCGAGGCTGCCCCGAAAATGAACACTCGGCATTTTATCGTTCCTTTGAGCTCAACAGAGCTCCCCATGGCCCCTCGAGCCCCTCGAGCCCCTCGCCCTATGAGTCCTACGGAACGATGACTTCCCAGATCTTCCTCGAAGACGATACAATATTCCTTCCTGATAACGATGATCACGATGATCACGATGACGACGATGACGACGATAGCTTCAAAGCTCCCTCTTCTACCCCGAACCCTCAAACCCCCCTCTTGAACCTACGATCGACGAAGGAAGCAACAGTCGCTCAGCAGCTCCAAGATCTCGGCGTCATTGAACCGTCAAACCTACTGTTTCAGCTGCCTCGAATTTATATCCTTGGCCGAGCCTTTATCCTGAAGAGCTGGGTATTTAATAAGTCAAAGGAACCGTCTTTTATAAAGGACCACGGTTGGTCGTTGCTAGAGCCTAGCGAATAGAACGGTTAAATTACTTAAGGATATCCGCATTGGCTCTGCAAGATATGTGATAATAGAGGAAGACCATCCAACGGACTTTTCAAGTCAAAAGCAACGTCTTCAGCTATAGCACATCTATTATCCGCTCATGCTATCACGGAACATAGCAACAGAGATGCATCTTCATCAGCTTCAGAAGCATATATTGCCCTTAGTCAGCTGCGAGCTCATACACAGCCTCTTATTTCAATGAGTGCTATTGAGATGTTCCGGGCTACCTTTATGACTTGGGTTGTTAAAAATAATATCCCTTTAAGCGCTATCAAACATGATGCTTTTCAATATCTTCTTTGAACGCCTAATATAGTGATCGAAAGAGCTTTTCCTAGCAGTCATGAAGGAGTCAAAAAGTGGCTCATGGAGGATTTCAAAAAGGATCAACAAGCTATTAAACAACAGCTTCAAAGATGCCCGTTCAATGGTGCATTTATCCCTTGACTGTTAGACCTCCCCCAACTAACAAGCTATGCTAGGAATAGTCAGTCATTTCATCGATCAAAACGGCATTCTAACTATAAAGCTTTTGGGCCTCAAATGTATAATTGGCATACACTCGGGGCCTAATATAGCTCCCTTAGTCATAGAGGTCATCAGGGCTTTCAACATAAAAAAGGTCGGATTTTACACACTCGATAACGCCTCTTCCAACGATACAATGCTCGAGCACCTCTATTCAGATCTTCTTTTTTCCTTCCCTCAGAGGCCACTTTTCACATCTATCAACATAATCCGGCTGCATTGCTAGGGTCATATCATCAACCTAGGGGCAAAGGCCTTCTTTACAGCAACAGACCAACGATCTACGTCACAAGCTATAGCAGCTCTTAAAGACCTTGACTCCCTCGGAATGCAGGAATTTCCTAGCTTTTTAAAGAGCGGCTCAGTTGCCCGTCTGCATAATGTAGTCACTTTCATCCGCCGCAGCCCACAGCGGAGGGACCAATTTTCCTCCCTTGTTCGGGCTCATATTGATAGTCAGACCGATGAAAATACCCTCTTTAGCTTATACCATAACATTCAACTTATTAGCAACAACGAAACACGGTGGAATTCGACCCTTTAGATGATTCAACGGCTTTGAAGCTTCAAGAACCTCTCAATAGATAGATCGGTTCAAATTCAATTGAAAAGGGTGACCGTCGCCCTTCCGGCTGAAAAGGCACTCACAGAAGAGGACTGGGAGCTGCTAAGCAGGATAGCTAGTCTGCTTCAGCCCCTGCAGGAAGAGACCAAGAGGTTTGGGTCTCGAGCTCCGGGTTATATTGGGTAGGTTCTGCAGAGCTTGAATCGTCTTATTCTATACTTCTAGACCTTTATCGATATATACATTGAAGCCACTACTATTGACTCTGAACGTCGCCGTACGCAGCGGACTATTATATATACGCGCCGGTTCGATGACTATGAGATCAAATACGCCCTGCCCAGCCGGTCATCCATTATAATAGCTAATTTAGCTATGGATGTGACCAATGACCCTCAAATTGAACGCTTGAAGCTATGTTGTGAAAAGGCTCTTCAATAGTTCGAATACTATCAGGGTCTCTTAGAGAAAACACCGCTATATTGGGCAGCAGCTATCCTATATCTAGGTATCACAATGAAGGGATAATTCAAACTGTCTCAATCACTAAGGGAGATATCATCAGGAGCCAATTTGAGCAGTTTTTCTATGACAGCTGGGGCTATGATAAGCCGGCTCCTCAACCCCTAAGCATAGAACAGGAAAGAGAGCCAGGGGAGCTGCTGCCCTTATTGCCTAGTTCTTTCTATGAAAAACACATTCAATAGGATGGGCCTAGTGTTCTTGAACTCAGAGCTTGGTCTGCCATTGAACCTACTGCTGTCAAGGACCCAATTCAATGGTGGCTTCAACACCAAAGCAGCTTTCCACAGCTATCGAAAATGGCCCTTGACATCCTATCTATACCCCCTATGTCAGCTGAATGCGAGCGTGTTTTTAGTTAGGCAAAATTGACTATGGGCACACAACGGCACAGCTTACAAGATGAGACCCTTGAAGCAATAGAGTGTTTGAAGAGCTGGAAGCAGTCATATAATTAGGAACAGATTTTCTTAGTAATGTGTGATGACAAATCATCAACTTCATCAATTTAATTCAATGCAACTTCAATCAATTCAATTCTCATTTTATTTAACTCAAGCAATTCAATCCATCGAAAGGGCGGGTTGAAGTTGAGTCAGTTGCAGCGCTGCGCGGCAAGACTGCCTAGACTGTCTGAAATCACTGGCCTTTCCGGCGATGCACGACCGCTCCCACGACATCGACTGCGCCGTTGCGAGGACATGTGAGTGGCTGCTTCGGCACGAGAGGTATAGGAGATGGGCTGCTTGCGATCGCGGCTTGCTCTGGATCAAAGGAAAGCCGGGGTTCGGAAAGTCGACACTGCTCGAATATGCTCTCAGCAACCAAGGAATTGCGCCTAGCGCCTGCGACAGTGATTTTGTCCTCTTCTTCCACCACCACAGATCTTGCTTCTTCGGAAAGTGCACCATTAACGAAAACGTGATCGGTTGATAGCCTTGGAGGTTCATCCGATGAAATCACGTGATTTATCACGTAAGACTGAGCCCCCCCAAAGACTGAACTCTACGTCACACTTATCAGGGCCTAGATCAGAGATGCATCATAGTGATCGTATCATAAGGTCACAAACTTCCCAGCTTTTCAAGTCTCTCATGGCGATATTTAAAGTCGTATCAGCTCCTAAACCCTCAAACTCTTTAAGCTATTTACAAATAACAATTACCTGTCAGTAATGGCTTCAATGCGAATTTGCGATACCAATCAGAACCACACATCCCATGGATGCGTCAATGCGGATCTTCAAGGGGAGAGTCAAAACCAATTACGCGATGAACTACTGGCCTCAATTTGCCAACTCAAGTCCGAACGCAATGAGCTACACAAGCTCCTCTTGAGGCACCAATCCTGTAGTCTGCACAAACCTTGTGAAGCCTCATGCGTTTGCGAACCTTTTGAAGGAAAGCGGCAAATCGAGCAGGTCGCATTGACGAATGGAGGGGAAGAGTATGGTTCGCTTAGCCTAGAATCAGGACGTGCTCACAAGTCGTTACTCGAGAATGCCTCCAAGATATATCAGGGTACTATAGAGGTTCGGTCTTAGGCGGCTTTGTCAAAGGAAAGAGCATTGGAACGCCGGTCTGCTATATGATATGTGAATTGGCATGAAATTGGCTCCCTCGGACCGATTGAATGCATATTTAAACCCGACATTGTTACCTTCAGTTAGATAGAAAATCAAGAGTCTTTCAGCTTCATCTCTGGAACCTAGCGAATGCGACAGGCTTACTCTCGGCAACGTCTTTAGTACTTGAGAGGGGTTTCAGTTTAGTATGGGTTAAATTAGTCAGACTATAATCACCAGCAACTCAAATTAGTAGTCTCTCGTCATTTCCTTCAACATGAGCGACTGAAGTTGCTCCCATGCCCTTCTGCAAGTGTGTAAGATGAACCAGATGATCTGTACTAAGTCTTTTGTACCTGAATCGAAGCGCCACTGGGAGCGAATACCTTGCAACTAGCTTTATCTACACTCCTCAAACTCCATAACACGCTCATGGCTTATCGTCGACTCCTTCTCCCATGAATCCTCCGTGCTAGGACGACCTCTCCACCTTACAAGATACTCTACCTTGCCTTGACGCATTCGCTTATCGAGCAGTTCCACGCCTTCGTGGTTTCCTCCTTGTTCCAGATAGACGGTGTCGAACTCATCTACCATCTCGGCATTTATGTCGGTACGTCTCTTCCACGTGTTCGCTTCATCCGGAAAGCCTTTCCACTTTACAAGGTAGACGACTCGTCTTGCCTGCTTCCATCTCGCCAGCAGTGCCTCGACTTCCCATATGTCTTCCTCCTCGTCGATCGCAGTCAAGACACGGGCTTCGCCTTCACTTCCAATGGACTTAGTGGCTGTACCTTCCGCGAATCCTGCTGATGAGACATCCTTCCGCAAGTCTGGATGAATCAACTCCATCGGCACGGCCGGTTCGATCGGGGCTGCTGCCAGAGTCGCGTCCTTCCCTTGCCTTTCCAATGAGGCTGGTTCGCTGTAAGCTTCAGAGAAATCCGTCGGCATGGCGGAATCTGGGGTATCTGAGGATATCTCGCCCTCACAGACGGCTTCGGGATCGGTGCACGGCGACGGGATCGAAAATGCCGAGAGCGACTCTTCCCGAAACGGTGATTCAGAGTCGAACAATGAGGACAGTGGCGTGCTGGTGCCGGAGTCTGTATCTCCTCCCTGTTCGCTGGCACTAAATACAGATGTGGGCGTGACACTCCTGTCTCTGGCATTGCGACTTTCGTTGGTGATGGACAGTGAAGGGCTGCTTGATACGGACCGCCGTGGGATGAAGTCTGTTGTGTTGGTGTCCCTAGGCGAGGTGTTCACGAATCGAACAGTTTTCTTCGTGGATGTCTTTCTCTTCTTAGCCGTACCTGGAGTCTCGTCAGTCCCGTCAGCACAGGACTTGCGCTTCTTCAGAGCCTCAGGCATGTGAGCGCTGTGGACGTCTCTGAGATGATGCCACAATCCGTCTCCGAATTGAACGACAGAGCGCACAACAGAGCGCACGAGATAGAGCCCGGTGACTTGACACTTCTGGCGTAGTCTGGAACGCAGCGCAAGATATGTCGCCGCCAAGCTGATCGATCCGTGAATTGCTGGAGTCTCTCATGCGCCGGCAGGCCTTCATTACCAAGGTGAACCGGACAGTATCCGGCACAAGCAACGGCATGCCGGAAGATGACCGGATCACATCGTGAAGGCGCAGTTCCGTCATCAATGTGAGCCTGGCAGTGCAACTTCCAGCCCTCCTCGCTCACTAGCCACTGGCTGCAGAGGAAGCAGAACTGAGCGTATCCGTGAGTCTTCTTAAGGGAAGATTCACAGCAATCAAAAACGTGCCTCCATCTGAGTGGATAGGGGATACTATAAGGAGATCAAGATTCCGTCAGTCATTGATTTACCAGTCTTATGGGAGTGTCGATCTCTCACCTTTCCATCTCAATGCCACAGCCAGTTGCTGGGCAGATGCCGTCTACCGGCCGGAATACGTCCTGGTACGCCACCCGGCACTCGCCCGTGCGCAGAGCGATAAGATCCCTCATGACGGGGATTCCTTCTGGACTCCGCAGCGGGACTCTCAGGCACAGATTTCGCGCGAGACGATCGCGTTCGGGCATCGCGTGGCGGATGCGGTCGAAGTGAGTCCTGCGCCAGTCGCTCTGGTGATGGGCCTCTCGTTGGCCTTAGGCACTCGCTTCTGGCTCTGACGGAACTTCTCCTGTTCCTCATGTCTGAGCCTCACTCGACTCTTGTAGAGCTTTGCCCGTTCATTTTTGAGTCGGTCAAGAGTTGCATCGTCGCTGGTTGTCCTGACCTGAAGGGTGAGATCTTCGATCTGCCGAGTTAGAGCAACGTATTCATCTCGGTTCTCCAGTTCCTCTTGCAATTTGGACGGCATCGACTGCTGGAGGTCCGGGTTTCTCCTCATCGTAGCGGTACGGAAGTCTTCCGTGAGGTCCTTCCGAGGCTGCAGCCCAAGGTAGCAGGCTGCACCATCAATGGTGGTCAGGGCGTGTAGGTAATGGCCCACAAGCGTTTTGATGTTCCTCTGCGCGGCGAGTTTCGCCACTTGGCCTATCGACGCACCGCTATCTACCCGCGCCGTCAGCTGTGCCCACCTGCCAGGGCGCCCGGAATATCTTACCGTTGGCTTTGAGGAGGATTTCGCGGCGTATGGCATGTATCGCGAGGCCGCGGAGGAATCCCGCCCTTTTCGCCCACTGTGAGACCTGGTTGCCCCACGCCTTGTCGTTCTTGGCCTTGGGTTTAGGACCGCTCTCGGACCATTCCGGGAATACGGCACTGGCTGGCTTTGTTTATGTTGGGAGAGCCCTGCTGGCAGAGTATGCCCTTCCAACCGAGGAGCGAGCGGGCATGGAAGACCTCGACGAGCGCTTTGCCCGGGTCCGGACTGCTTGGCTATGCAAGGCAACCTACTCGCCGATGGGTCATACCCTGAGCCTGCTGCTCTATGGCAAGAAGATCGCGAGGGAGACGGGCAGCCCGTTGATGGTCTCCTGGAGCAAGCCGCGAGACGTCATGTACTTCAGGGGCACGCCAATCCCCATGGAGGCCATCCGGAGCATGATGCGAGAGATGATTAGAGATGCAGAAAAGCTGCGCTGGGAGAAGCTAATGTTCAAGGAGGGTCAGGATAGCCTGTTTTCGATCCCGCTAGCCCAGATCGAGGACGATATGACATATACGCAGCGAGGGAGGTCCTTTATACATAGCAACGGCCTGGCCGGGAAGGAGACGGAAATGCTTGAGGATCTTATCCCTGGAAGGCGGAAGTCGGAATTCCTCGATAGGCAGGGCCGGTGGGACTGGGCCGGCATCCGCCAATACCTCAGGGACGTCGAGCGGTTCAAGGAGCTGACCGGCTCCCACTGGAACGGCGCCCGGGCGCTGCGATAGCGTTTTTATAGGTCAAGACATTATCTATTAGTTAGAGCTATCAATGCATTTAGTATTACGATTAAATAATAAATAGTTAGAGGTCTTAATATTAAGTAAAGCTTTATATATAGAAAGTTATATATATATATTGCCTTAATTAAGCTTATATATTCTCTTTAGTTTATTATTAAATCTTTATTATATTATAATAAATAGCTTTTTTAAGATTATATTTTACTATCTTAAAACGCGCAAGATTGATAGAGATCCTCTGCTATTAACTTAATAACTTAACAGCAGATGATATTTTCTATATAGGATTGAAGCTATCAATCTAATGATAGCACTCTGCGATAAAAGGGAGACAATTAAGCGCGACTGCATCTAAGAAAGGACCAAAGTCTATCTGCCCATTAAAACTAAGCCGCTTAAAGCGGGAACTGAACCTTTGCCTAGGCCGCGCTAATTCCCTCTTCTATTGTAACTAGGACAATGTCCCGATTGTATTGGTGATGAACGACTCTCGCTTGAAGAGCAGGCTTTACTTATTGTCGTCCTACTATTATGAACGACCACTTCGATGACCATCATCTAGTTGGGCGCGAGGGGGCTGAGAGGCATGGCGAAAGAATCTGGTGCGATCATCCTAAGTGCAGAGACATGAAATTCCAAAATTTAAACCACTTTCGGGCCCACGTTCAGAGGCTTCATGGTATCACCCTGCGATCGTCAGAGCAAGTGGAGCGGCGGCGATTATAGAAAGCGAGACATCGACAAATAGTGCAAGGGAAGGGCCAATAGCAAGATAGAACATAGGATAGATAGAAGGCTAGAATGGCTAGAGTCTGCTAGGACACCATACTACCTCTCGGGAGTTAAGATGGCCGGTTGCCTAGAGCAGGTGTGTTGCATGTATTTATTTCAAGTATTGCTGTTCGATGCTTGGTCAATCATCAAACAACCAAAGCAAGCAGTTCAGGTGGGCACGAAATCACTATCCGGTCTTTCTTGTCTATCCTCGATTTTTGGCATGTGCGCCTATTAAAATTATAGCTACTACGACCTTGGGGTTTAGGTGACAAGCGGAATCTAATTAGTCAGCCAGGAAGGTTGGAATAGCTAAGTACCGTTAGATGATTCTAGTCCAGTCTAGAAGGTGATCCTCGCAATCCCTGCAATATAAACTTCTCTCCTCCCCTTTGACCTTTAGAGAACAAAGAGAGAAAATATAAAAGAGAAGGAAACTATAATGACAATTTCCTTAGTACACCTAAAGTAGGCATAGCTAACTATATAGATTACTGCAGTACTACAATTATGAGCAAAATCCACTTCCTCTTTTACATATATATACTAAATTTTCCACCGCCGGAACGTTCCCTTGACCATTTCCTTGAGGGGTCTATGGCGTGATTTCCTCTGTGCCACTGCCGAAGATCGGCTTGGAGTTGAGATGTGCAAGTCGTATTGGATCGCTGCGAGGTCTGCCATGCTCCGGATTGTATCCGGGTGCTTCTCCCCAAGCACCTCCCGTCGAAGATCCAGCGCCTCCTGATAAATCGGCTCAGCCTCGCTATAGTGGCCCTGTGCATGGTACATCGTCGCGAGGTATGCCATGCTTTGGATTGTATCTGGATGCTTCTCCCCAAGCACCTCCCGTTGAAGATCCAGCGCCTCCTGATAAATCGGCTTAGCCTCGCTATAGCGGCCCCGTGCATGGTACGTCGCCGCGAGGGATGCCATGCTCCAGATTGTATCTGGGTGCTTCTCCCCAAGCACCTCCCGTCGAAGATCTAGCGCCTCCTGCTTAAGAGGCTCAGCCTCGCTATAGCGGCCCTGTGCATGGTACGTCGCTGCGAGGTCTGCCATGCTCCGGATTGTATCTGGGTGCTTCTCCCCAAGTACCTCCCGTTGAAGATCTAGCGCCTTCTGATAAATTGGCTTAGCCTCGCTATAGCGGCCCCGTGCATGGTACGTCGCTGCGAGGTCTGCCATGCTCCGGATTGTATCTGGGTGCTTCTCCCCAA
>JAMAKE010000170.1:0-33337 GCA_023628695.1 Nectriaceae sp. PG4201 | reverse complement strand
CCTAAATCTCAGTTTTTAGCTATATATTAATTAAATAGCTTGTTTTTCAAAGTTTTAAATTTCTACTTTTAGCTGTACAGTATTAATGCGTCGCATGCTTATCTGCGCCGCATGCTTATCATATACGTTATGTATGGTTGTGTAAGAATTGAGGTTTATCCAGATGGTAGTTTACATCGGGTTATGACACGATATGTTATCCATAGAATGAATATCATGTGTTGAACCTTCGGGAAGAATCACAACCATGATTTGAGTACCGCGGGTAGTTGACTACGTTATCATATTTACTTCTTATTTTGCCTTATTCATCAGAATCTTATGCTGAATTGCCATTATCGATTTGATACCTTGGGAAGCGCAGTCATCTTCGAATCATTTCATTTGATTTTATTCCTATTAGAAGCAAGCCTCCAGAGGGAGATGAAAAATAGTTTTTTAAACTGATCTCGGCCTGTGCGCAGTATTAGGGAACTTTGGAATATTTGTGGGTTGAGAAATATAGTGTTGCTTGCAGACCGGACAGGTGTCGTGACCTCTGATGAACCATTCAGAAATGCATTTGGAATGGAATATGTGGTTGCACGGCAGTTTTCGAATTGCCTGCCTATTATGTACCAGTCCCAGGCAAATAACACTATGTAAATGCGTTAATATTTCCCCCAATGTGCTCAATGGTACTTTGCGTGGCACATACCAACTGAGAATGTCATCAGAGTGTTCAGAAAATATGAACCACTCGCTCTTCTTCTTCTTCAATCGCCTGTATGGCTGTTCAGGTGCCACTAGCTCGAGTGCCTGGATATTGAACGACGTTTGGCCTGCTTCTGGATCACCTTCAAGAGGCCTGAAACGGTCCCGGTTGCATCGTTTAATGATATACCTTTCCGACCAGCGTGAGGAGTATGCACTTGCATTAGTTGGATCGGGGCTTTCTTTTTCGACTAGACGCACCAAGAAGAACATGCGAAGGCAATTAATAGCATCGCACCAAACAACACCACGAGTGATAGGTATTCGGGTTTTGGAGAGGCCGGGCTAGTTGAAGTAGCCTGCAAATGATCTATCCCATTTCTCTTTGTGCTCATACTTTCTTGATATTACTGAGTTTTTTTCAATAGGAGAGAAAGGGATTGGATAATGTGGTATAAGAATAATACATATCTAATGGTGAATTGAATCATTCTGTCATCGTTCTACTTTTATGCTGTTGCGTATTGCCAGTGTTAACAGGCAATTGCAAGACCGATAACACGACACGTGGACGAGCATCGCAGAAGTGGGCTGATGCGCCGGTCCTGTGGCAGTGCAAATTAAGGTTAGAAATAAGGTTTGCGTATGTCGGATGACCTGATATGTTAAGAAGGTGTATATTAGGCTTGGCGAATGAAGGGGGTTGGCCTTGATTCGCTTGCCTTCGAATTATCCCATTATCGGCCAACGTCATTTGACTCATTGATCTCTACACCCCTGGTCTGATTGCCGCCTCTTTGCGGCAGCCGCCGCTGTCCCATGTCTTCCAATCGCCACCTTACGTGGAAGTCATTCATGCTTGAGAACACTTAGTATTTCATGTATGTAGCCAAACGGTGACGTTTGAGTTGTTGTTATCCTGCACTCCAAGACTTCTTTGGCACGGCCAGTTCACGACCTGCTGTGTCTGACTTTCCATAAAGAGATACCTGATTTTCCTTTGGCCTTCCCTGTCTCCTGCGAAGCAAGTATCTGAACTTTCTCTCCCTACCAATCAGCGCATGGGAAAAGTTGCTTGATGAGATGCATTGCCGGGAGGCGCTGGAGTGCTTGGCGTGGTCATAACAGCAAATGCCCAGACGTTGCCAAGCCGTGGCTGAGGCAGTGCTTGTGTGAATGTCCCTCAACCTACCAAAAATCAGGGAACCAATGTGCATGAGCGTGGAGTGATTATGCTCGTGCAGCTCGGTCGCTTACCGGCGTCGACAGAGGGAAGGATAAAACTCGAGCGCGATCTTCTCGACTCTGCACGTCCTCTCACTGATGCCCTGCATTTCCCGTGCTTCTCAGTTCTAACACACATATCGTAAAGCATATACGACTTCCAGAAAACCTAGCAATTCAAGTACATTATGGACGTGCCGAACTGGCTCGTATCGTCCAAACGACCGCGAGCTCCAACAATCACCGTGAATGAATCAGACATTCAGTCTGAAAGCCAACATGGTAATATCTAAATGAAATGCCCTATCGTTCCGACTGACAATCGTCTTTTTCTGCGTAGAGAAACCCCCCGCCTCGCAATTGTCGTCTGGAACCGAAACCGACACATTAGCAGTTCCCAGGGCTAAGTCACAGACTGATTCAGGGGAGTCAAAATCTACAGCTAGCTTTGGCGACAGACTATCAGACACCAAACCGCTATCATTCCACAAGAGTCCAGAGGATGATAGGCAGCTGTTGCAACCGAATCCCGGAGAGGAAGACCTATTCAATATCAAAGATAACCCATTCGCTTTTTCCCCTGGCCAACTGGGCAAGTTGATAAATCCAAAGAATTTGTCCGTCTTCGTTGCCCTAGGTGGGCTACCTGGACTGGAGGCAGGTCTACAGAGTCATCGCCGAGCTGGTCTAAGCAATGATGAGTGCGAAATCTCGCATAAAGTCACATTTGATCAGGCAACTTCCGCCCTCCTACCAGGTGACCAGCCGAAACCGAATTTGCACAGAGCGTCGTCGAGCGATGCGCGGCGGGCTACCCGATTTCGCCATCCCCAGAATCAACAGCACCAAAATGGCCAACTTAGCCCTTTCAACGATAGGAGGAGAGTATTTGGAGATAACCGACTACCAGATCGGAAATCCAAATCTTTCCTGCAACTAGCCTGGATCGCATTACAGGATCGAATTCTGATATTGCTGAGCGTAGCGGCCGTCATATCTCTTGCTCTTGGGTTATATCAGACATTCGGACAAAAGCACCACGAAGGCGCCAAGGTTGAGTGGGTTGAAGGGGTTGCAATCATTGTTGCAATCGCAATTGTTGTCATCGTTGGTGCCCTGAACGACTGGCAGAAGGAACGACAATTTAGGAAGCTGAACATGAAGAAAGAGGACCGTTTCGTGAAGATAATACGTTCCGGCAAGCCCCAAACTCTTTCCATTCATGAAATCCTCGTTGGAGACATCATGCTTTTGGAACCTGGAGACGTCATTGCAGTGGATGGAATTTACATAGATGGCCACAACCTGAGCTGTGACGAGTCCTCTGCCACAGGGGAATCCGATTTAATCAAAAAGGTACCTGCCGATAAAGTGCTACGTACTCTCCTCACCGGAGACGCCCCAAGCACTAAAAAATTGGACCCCTTCATCATCTCTGGGGCTAAGGTCCTAGATGGCGTGGGGTCATTTCTTGTCACGGCCGTGGGCCAAAACTCCAGTCACGGAAGAACAATGATGTCCCTCCGTGACGATCCGGGGTTGACACCCTTGCAATCAAAACTCAACCTTCTGGCCGGTAAGTATCCCACCATCTCTTTTCCCCAAATCTTGACTATTGGAAACTGTAAATCGTGGAATAACGCTGACTTATTACACTAGGGTATATTGCTAAGCTCGGTAGTGGGGCGGGATGTCTGCTGTTTTTTGTGCTTTTAATTGAGTTCCTAGTTCGTCTCCCACGAAATGAGAATACCCCAGAGGAAAAGGGGCGCAATTTTCTACGAATACTCATTACCTCTATAACTGTAATAGTTGTTGCCGTCCCTGAAGGGTTACCTTTGGCTGTCACACTTTCATTGGCTTTTGCAACAAAGCGAATGACGAAGGAGAATAACCTTGTACGACATTTGCAATCATGCGAAACTATGGGTAATGCGACGGTGATCTGTTCAGATAAAACGGGGACCCTGACGGAGAATGTCATGACGGTGGTCTCGGGAGCCTTTGGCAAGGGGGCACGATTCCGATTCGGAGTCAACAATTTTGATCCTCAATCTGGGAACACCGCTGTTACTTTACAGCAGAACCCCGGGCCGGAAATGAAATCTCATAGTACAGCCCCTGAACACCAGGAACCAGAACAAGATGTTCACATTCCGATCGATCAGCTCTCCAAGGCGCTCAGCACGCAGTTTCAAGATCTCATGAAAACAGCCGTCGTTGTCAATACTACGGCATTCGAAGATGAAGAAAACGGAAGGCAGGTATTCGTTGGGACAAAAACAGAGTCCGCACTGCTTGACTGGGCCCGCCGATGTTTTGCTGTTGGGCCGATAGGTATCGAGCGAGCAAACCACCCACTGGAGCAACTGTTCCCTTTCAGCTCTCAAAACAAATGCATGGGGGCAGTAATACCGATACCATCGAAAAGCAGCAACAAGGAAAACCTGGAGTATCGATTGTTTATCAAAGGAGCCCCTGAGATCGTCCTAGGAAAATGTGAGAATTCACTTGATGATCCTACAAGAGACATCTCTCCGCTGCCATTATCCGAATCTCAGAAGGAAAGCATAAATCAGGCCATTTTTGGTTATGCAGCTCGCTCATTGAGAACGCTGGCATTTGCCTATCGCGACTTTGAGCAGTGGCCGCCAAAAAAGTCACCGAGAAATGATGCCGCAAATAGCTCCAGCACAGTTGAACTCGGCGACGTCTTTCGCGAAATGACTTGGATGGGTGTTGTCGGGATACAGGATCCAGTCCGAGAAGGTGTCCGTAAAGCCGTTGAAGATTGTCGTACCGCCTCAGTCTCCGTGAAAATGGTGACTGGTGACAATGTTGAAACGGCGAGAGCAATTGGGCGGGAATGCGGCATCTTGGCAGCAACATCAGATGAAGCGGGCCTTGTCATGGAAGGACAAGAGTTTCGTCAATTATCTGATGAGAAAAAGGCTGTTGCTGTCAAAAGATTGAGCGTTCTAGCCCGTTCTAGCCCCGAAGATAAGCGCATCTTGGTCAAGGTCTTGAGGAGTCTAGGCGAGATCGTTGCTGTTACAGGGGACGGCACCAATGATGCACCAGCTCTCAAAGCAGCCGACGTTGGGTTTTCGATGGGGATTACAGGAACTGAGGTGGCCAAGGAAGCTTCCGATATCATCCTCATGGATGATAACTTCTCCTCCATTGTAAAAGCCCTTTCCTGGGGTCGAGCGATAAATGACTCCGTAAAGAAATTCCTCCAGTTTCAGCTCACAGTCAACATCACAGCTGTTATCATTACATTCGTTACAGCTGTCTCGGATGACGAGGAGACCTCGGTACTGAATGCCGTACAACTGTTATGGGTCAACCTCATTATGGACACCTTTGCAGCCCTTGCCTTGGCTACCGATCCTCCAACAGGAAGCCTACTACACCGCTCACCAGAGCCACGAACAGCACCTCTAATCACAATTACGATGTGGAAAATGATAATCGGGCAATCCATTTATCAGCTGATTGTTTGCTTCGTGCTCTGGTTTGCCGGACCCGACTTTCTAGGCTACCCTGAATCTGAGCTCAGGACATTAATATTTAATGTCTTTGTCTTCATGCAAATATTCAAGCTTATCAACAGTCGTCGCATTGATAACCAACTCAACATATTTGAAGGTTTACACCGGAACTATCTATTCATGCTTATGATGGCAATTATGGTGGGCGGCCAACTCATCATCATATTCCTAGGAGGGGACGCTTTCGTCGTCGTTAAGTTATCTGGTAAGCAATGGGCTATATGTGTTGTTCTTGGCTTTTGCTCCATTCCTGTAGGCGTTCTGATTCGGTTGTTCCCCGATTCACTTTTACAGAAAGGTGTGGATATGTTCAAGGCAATATGGCCTGTGTGGCCATGTTTGACTTCAAAGAAAAGGAAAAGTGAGGAAGACAAGATCTCTTCTCATAACTTGGGACATTATGATGTAGATGCCGCTCTGCTAGGAATACGGGATGATCTTGAGTTTTTAAGAAGAGTGAGAGGTGGCCGTATTAGGGCGTTTAGTGAGGCTTTAGTCAAGTCGCATGAGGTAAGCCTATTACGTCGACATCGGTCGTGCTCGAGATCCAGGAGCAGAAGGGGATCTTCTTTGTCACCAAACCGTCCGCCAATTTCCCCGATGCTTTCAGTAGTGGGAATGCCTGGTATTGTGGCAGCTAGTGTTGGGGGTTTGTCGCCCGTAGAGCGACGTACTACTACTAAGGAGCAATGAACACGTTTATGGTGTCAGAAAACTTGGTATTGGGGTTTACTGCGATGTAGTGGATGAATGGTCGAAAGTACCGTCACATTCCAGAAGGTATTGATGGCTTACACCGTCTCTCGCTTTACTGCCGCAGTAAATAGAAGACCGCCAATCAATACTAGAGTAGCAAGTCCGATTTCCAAAGTAACAGGGCGTACACTCCAAACAGTTACGTCTCCAATAGCTCCATACCCTACGCATCTAGTTGAGTCAGACTATTCACCGTCGAATATAATATACATATTCGCGTCCAAAATGCCAGGGAACGTTGCCAGTTCCAACCACTTTGGCGTCTGAAATATTCCACTATACTAGACAGCGGTACTTGTACTCCTCACACTTTCAATTCGGTGGTCAATTTTTTTCGTCTGAGGGTTGACCTCAAGAACAAGCGCGGTCAATTCCTTGCCATACACACAGCCCGAGTCCAGCCCGAATGCGTATCTAATCCTTTTCACCGGAAGGTCAGGCCGACTCTTAGGTCTTCCAAATTCTACCTCGGGCTCAACTTGCAAACCAGTCAAAGCATCGTGGCCGTAGATGACGACTACTCGGTCCAAAGGCGATTCCAAGGAATTTTGGTGTAAGTTCCACGCATAACTCCAAGCCTCTCCATCGCGGCCCTCTAGTGGCAGCCTCGAATTGTGGTTGCTTCTTAAATTGTTCTGAAGGTTTTTGAGAGGAGCTTTGTCTTTGGGTGGTGGACATGCTCCCTCAACCCGTTCTTCAGGGGAGTTCAACGTCGTCTCTCGGTTTTGCTTTTCTCTTGCATTCACAGATTCTCCTCGCTCGGAACTCACGTGGATATCATGGCTTAGATGTGAGATGCTGCGCATGTTCATCACTGCCCATGGGTTTTGCTTCTCCAGGGACACCCAAGGTACCAAGCCCGCGTGGACAACAAGAATCATACCGACATCCCAAGGCGGGACAGTAGGCCCGTCGAGCTGTCTGATGCGCAACATTAGAGGAAGCGAAGAAATCCAATCAAGTTGGGAATCAGAAAGAGAGCTCGCTGTTGTAACATCGCTTGCCTCGAAACCGGGCGAATCATTTGGTGTAGTGGAGACTCGCATATGCTCTACTGAACCTCTGCCTGGATGTTCATCGTCTCTATTAGCATTGGGAAAGAACGTAGCACCCGTAATGGGCGCAAAATTAGCTTTCGATGGCCGATCTTCAATGGAAGCCATTGGGGCTTGCTTTGTCTTCATAGCTTCATTCGCAAGGAGGACACGATCCTCGTTGTTCCCTCTCACAGCATCAGCACCGAGATTCATGGCTAATTGAACAACAGCGGCACTGTCTGGTCCCTTGTTTATGAGGTCTCCCACAAGAATTAAATGGTCTCCACACGTTTTATCGAATCCAATCTTTCCAAGAAGCCTTTGCAATTCCATGACATGGCCATGAACATCGCCAACGACGACCAATCTTCTCGCCGACTTCTCTGCTGACGGTAAGCAGATTTTCGTTGATGAAGACGGAATATGAATAGGATCAACATCTTTGATCATCCTTAGTTCACCCCTTCGCGGTGTATAGGCACACATCCTTGTGTCTTAGGGGTGGATCTCGAGTCTTGGTTCTGCTGCTAATCTTTGGGCGGTTTGACTGTGCCCATATGTTTGGCGGAGACTACGACTATCCACCTTGGGTCGACTCCCTTGACTGTTATATCCTTGCCGTGGAAACTCGTTCTAATTTATAGTTAAGAAATTGCGTTATTCCAAATTTGCAAAGGAGCCGATAGCATGAAACCTCATGAAGCAATGAAATTGCTTTCGCAATAATCCATAATTAAGAGAAATGATTACAATTCTTTAAGAATCCGACATGGCTGGGGTAATTAGGGCTAACCCTAAATGGGGGTACAAAACCATTAATCGGCGAACTCTCAAACCACGCCCATAACTCTGCATCTGCATTCAAGTCAGCCTACGTGATTGGTGTAGGTATGGAATTAAGGCGCAGGAAAGGAGATCTGTTAAGCACAGAATGAATACCGCCGAGAGGATCTCAGACTAAAGTATGGTAACCTCGCTCTCCTTCTCATTAGTGCAATATGAGATGAAGAGCTTATCTTTTCTAGATTCTTCTAACTATTTAGTACGGAGGGAAAGGCGAGGTCCTTTCTGGAAAATTCCGTATGTTTCTCTTTGCACCTGTTGATTCTACTAGCTTTATGTAGCCCTTGCTCGATGTCCTTAGTTAGGTACCAATTTAGGCCATTAGTAAATACTGAGGGTTAAAAGACGGCACTGGGATGTCACCATAATTATCTCAGGTAATTGGCATGCTTTGCGTTTCAAACCATCGATAGACCATTTTCTCAGTAGATCTATTACCGAGCTGAACTTAGAGCTAGATACCATCCATGTCAATGCTTTCCAACGGAGCTACACCGAATTCTGAAATATCCCTGCTGGCTCCTACGACTCGGAATTTGACATCTCCTGGCTGGCATTGATTGTCATTGTACTAGCGTATTCAACCTTTCTAAATGACTATTGTCGGTATAGCCCATGTTAAGAAGCGTACCGAACGACTTGCTCGCCGGTTCTAGTGGTCCTCAAAACGAGGCATGGACCTCATCTCCTCAGCTAAGGGAGAAAGCAGTGACCTCGTTCGGGCCCGCATCCTCATGACGCAATGGCTTGTTCGGGCTCGTAGGCTTGCAGAGGCTTGGTCTCAGATTGGATAAACGTCACAACTAGCCCATCGCTTAAGGTGCTGAAATGTAAAGATATTCGAGCTGAGGATGCGTGAACAAGACAAGAGTAAGGCAAAGATATGCAAAGAACCTTCCTAGCTAAATAGATGAGTGGGGTCCTTCTCAAATCTGGATATCAACACATGGTATCTATGCTGATGGCCAGGAGTGACATCTTTTCGTAAACATACAGAAATACAGAGGAGGCTCTAGAGTTACATCTACAGTCTTGATCGAATGTTGGCTCTTGCCTGGGGCTGGCCGCATAGTGCTTCAGACACGCAGAACTTTACGAAAGAGCCGGAAAAAATAAACTGGACGATCTTCCAGAGAGCATGATAATCAACACCTGCAAGTTTCAGTATCTACCTCTATCCGCTTTCTAAGATCACGAGTAGAATTCTGGAGCACTACTTTGGGCCTCAGAGAGGTGATTATGATGTTACTATAACAAAAGATCCTGAAATATTGGAATGGCGTTCGCCACTCTCTACCTATTTCAACATCCATCACCATGATACTTCTTTCAACGTCACTCACCCCTATTTACCGTAGCACCGACTACTTTCTCGCAGGTCCTTACACTTTATTCGCATAAGCTTTGATCAGCCCTTCACTCTCCAATCCTCAATTCCGGATCGCTTCAGTCAAAGGTGGGCTCACTGCGTTGAGACAGCATGTGCGGATTTCGAGCATGCCTCCAGTACTGCTTACAGAACACCGAAGAGGAGTGCAGCGTCTCACTGGAGTCCATCGGCTTTACTGTACCGCTATGATTGTAATGAAATCGCCGGTTCTACCTCGAATATGAGCAATTGTTCCAGACATAGGAGCATATTGTAAAAATAAACAGTCAAAGTTATGGGTCAACGAATGTGGCTTGGCTTAGCCCTTATTGGTACAACGCTGCAAGCAGCGCATAGCGCATGCTGGAAAAGAAGACAATCAGTCTTTTGCAAATGCTCGACCAGGGAGTACAAGCTCGCCAGAGATTAATGATTGTGGAGGCAGAAAGGGACAGAAAAAATTACCCGGTAACTACATCAGGATAAAATGGCACTATGAGTGATGGCGACTAAATATATACTTAGTAATACGCTTCTAATATTGGGTTTTCGAGAATTTTCGAGAATCGCTAGTGGCGCCCTTTTAAAAAACCCCGCATCACACCTCGAGCCAGCTCAATTTCATCACAAAATCACAATCTCAAAATGATTCACCACATCAACTCCGCGGAAGAACTCCAAGAGCTACTCTCGTCCACAACCTACGTAGCTATCGACTTCTTCGCTGACTGGTGCCCGCCCTGCAAGGCCATTGCCCCCGTATTTGAGCAGCTCGCCACGAAGCATGGCATCCCAGAGGTCCTAGCATTTGCAAAGGTCAACGTGGATCAGGTCCAGGAGGTTGCTCGAACCTATCGCATCACCGCCATGCCGACATTCCTATTTTTTAAAGAGGGCAAGCAGGTCGCTGTTAATGGACAAGCTATGATCAAGGGGGCCGATCCTCGAACGCTTGGCGCCGCAGCCGAGAAGCTGGGGGGCTTAGCGCTGAAGCGTGCGGAGGCGGCCACGAGCTCTTAGGTTGTACAGCGCCATTGATCCGAGAGCTAGGGGCTGAGCATATGGTCGTTCGAATCATTGTGGATAAACTATGGCCAATTAAGGTCAGACTGATTGAAAAAGCCAATCGAGGCCTATGGCTTTTTCAATCAGTCTGACCTTAACTGGCCATCGTTTATCCACAATGATTCAGACTGATTGAAAAAGCCATGAAGGGTGCGCTGAGAATCTCTGTAGCAGGCCTTGACATCCTGCCAATAAATTCTCCATTTGAAAGGCTTAGCAAGTGGTATATCATCGCAATTCAGACGCTGGCACGGAACGGTTGAAGTCCATCAGTTTACCGAATTTTAATTAGCGTTTGCGAGGAATGGCGCTGGCTGGAAATAGGACCACCACTTCAGTCGTAAATTAGGGGTTCGTATATTCGACAAAGTTTAGGTTGAAAGAAGCAAAGTCATTTTTCCTGCCATATGAAACATTTCTGATTCCGCTCGTCTGGCCTTTGCATATTTGCCCACTCTGTGACGCTATCATCGTGAGCACGATTGACGATTTCCCACCGTAATCACTGTATCGTGCAAAAATGGAATTCCGAGAAGCGATGAAAGGCTGATTGATTATCGTTATCAATAGGCGATAAGAGTTAAACTGTAGTGCGTCGTCTTAGAAACCGAGATTTTGCAATAGTATACATTTTCAGTGCGAAAGACCATGATAAGGAGGTTAGACGTGGTTATACTTGTCGGTCAATACTTCACAGCTGATGATCTTCTTTCATTGATGGTAAAAGGGATTTTTGTATTAACTTACGCATTCCCATGCCAAACTTAGTTCACATAGCCTCGAGAATGAACTGCACTGACCAAAATTCCAGTCTGACAGGAAGTTTCGAATTCAATCGATAGTGCAGAAACATTGAAAGAATCTATTTCGGGGAATGATCCATCTGCGGAATTCACTCTAGTTCGCCTTCTTCCTAAGCTCGTACTTTGATTCAGCTATGGCAAGGCTGTGAGGCCTACTTTGGTCAAGTCGGATTATTTACGAGCGCGGATTAAACTGGGCATGGTTGGTAATCGCTTAGGTACCTATGTGGTGCCTGTCGGTTAAATAGCTGACCTCTATGAACTCAATGTTTTATATTTCACAAAATCACATGTATCTACCTAGTTCCTGCCCGTAGATACATTCCCTGGACTGTAAATGAAGAGCTTGTCCAATTGAGGGTGTTTGTAATTCTAAATATTGGCGCTCTACCTCTTTGTCAAGGTGCTAAAAATGGCTGCAATTACGCCATCTTCTGTTCCCTGACTTTTGCTTTGACTAATAACGGCTTCTTCAAATCGCTGATCCCCACACTAATCAAGTCTGGGAGTTTACCAAGGAACTCGCCGTTGGCAACTTTGATGTTTTCTTCACGATCAGCAAGCTCGAACTGAAAGACACGAAGCAGTGTGCTAATCAGTTTATAGATGTTGGTCTGAGCGACTGTCTTGCCAATACACTGTCGACCTCCAACCCCGAAATGCATCAAGTAGCGGGCTCGCTGCGCAATTTCTGGTGATTCCCAACGTTCAGGATTGAAGATGTTGTGATCTTGTCCCCAGATTCGAGGGTTGTGGTGATACGCGTGATTACAAACCGCCACTGATGTCTAGAGCGCCAGCAAGAGTTAGTCCAAGCCCTTTACAAGGTTATCATGGAAGGTAAGCTGCGGAAGTGTAACATACTCCTTGCTTGATGTGTCGACCATCAATGATAATACCTTCCGGTGCTATTACCCGTCTGGCTAAAGGCATTGTAAAGACTGGTGTCAGACGAAAATTTTCCTTAATACATAGACGAACATATGGCAGGAGTGTTTCCGCTTCAGTAACCGAGTAGGCGGCTCGATCTGCCTCAAGAGGCTGTAGCTCACTATCGATTTCCGCGATACACTTTCTCAATTTATCAGGAGCGTGAAGGAGATGGTATAGCAGAAGAGTTGTGGTGGCGCTGGTGGTGTGTGTTCCAGCTATGCTGTTTTCGAGCTAACGTCAGCTGAAAAGAACGAAAAGCCAAGCGCTAAGTAGCTGGATCTGAGGATTAAGACTCACATAAAACCAAAAGCTTCCGCCTCAAGATCAGACTGGCTCAGACGTTCACCAGTATCCGGATGGGTTGCCAAGATGAGGTTAGTCAAAATGTCTTTTCTCTTCTCGCCTCCCTTGGTAGCCTCGAGATCCTTGATACGTCTTTGGACACAATCGGACGCCAATCGAGCGCAAGCCGCGCGCCCTCGAAATAGTGCTTGCAGACCAGCATGGGGAACAAATGGGAGCCATGTTTTCAATTTCATAGTCATCGTTGGCCAAGCTCCTGTTACCGCGCCAAGAAGACTGTGTTCGACAACCGGGGGGACGAGGGACTCGTCGTCCGTAGTCTGAACTCCAAAGGATTGACTAAACGCCAGCTCGCCCAGCACATCAATAGTATAGTAATGAAGGAGCCTCTTGATGTCGAATACTTCACCCTGTGTAGCGTACATTGTGATCTTTTCGCGGAGCAGCTTGATGTTTGCGTCCAAGTACTGCTCCATCCCTTTAATGTAAGCTATGGAAAAGCTGTGGGACATGTGCCGTCTTCGAATAGAGTGCATCTTTCGGGTTCCATTTGTCATTTTTCTTCCTTGGCCAAGATGATAAAATTTGTCTCTTACCTGTTCGTCTCGCATGCCAAAAACATTGGGGATCTTGGCACCATAAGCATCGTAGAACTCCGTCTTTGGCAATCTCTTCCCTCCTTTCTGGTAGATTACGGACACAGCATCTTCAGCAGTGATACTTAACTTGTCAGGCCCATATCGAACAAGCTGGCCGTATTTTTCGTGAAGCTCAGTCAGATGATAAGGCTGGTTCAAGCCCAAGAATTGTTTAACCTGCCATAGGTCCGTAAGAGAAGCCAAAAAGGGGCCTGGATATTCGGCTAGGGGATGGAAGAATCGCTGGTAGATAGCATAGGCGGACAAGCTTCCGATAAGTATGCATAGACAAGACACGGCTGCAGGACCTGGTCGGACCAGCATCGAGAGAAGAAACGACGCCATCTGCGGGATATGTCTAGATAACTGAATAAATAGTAGTGAATTTCTTGTTTTTGAGTACTTTATCCGTAATGTAGCAAGCAGATACCGGAATTGTAATATACTTATAACAAACGGGATCTGATGACAGCGGCTTGGCCCTTCCACGATCAACCTGCTCTCAGCACATCGCGCAAATGCGTCTCATTCAACGTTGCTTATTTCCCGGAACGAAATAGTTTGGGCGAGCTAAACTCGCCCAATTGGAATAAGGTTACCCGACGCTAGCTATCAACTTCCCCTCGTTATGTCACAGTGATGGCTATTCCGGTCTAGTCTGTTCCAATTAGCGAAGGCTCTTTAGTATCTCCAGGGGCACAGTCGAAGTGGAGATCTTACTACCCCATGGGGAAGCGGGTCGTAACTTCCTCATCGTTCTACCTTTAAGGCTCCCAATATTCCCTATATGAAGAAGACAATTATTCAAGTCAACCTGTCGCATTTTACACGGAAACTTGGTCATCATGTCTAAGCCAGAGATCGAGAACATTGAGCGTGGTGTGAGTGATGGTACATGTCGTCTTCATGTCTTATCTAACAACACATCGATAGACGAGCGGCGGTGTTGAGTATCACGACGAAAATTATCAGCAATATCTAACAATCCGTCATGGTACTACCGAAATAGACCCCTTACCGCAGATGGATGACGCAGATCCTCTCAACTGGCCTTATTATAAGGTTCGTAGCTATACGGTCGCTCACTTGCCCACGCAAGTCAGGGTACTGATCAAGAGCAGAAACTGGCGAACCTTGTCCTTGTCGCTTTCCACGCTTTTATGGCTACCTTTACTGCCGCCGCTATCCAGTCTGCCTTCGTCGACATTGCTAAGGACTTGGGAGTCTCCGTTCACCGAGCTACATACCTGACGTCTCTGGTGATCGCCATCTTGGGTGGAGCTCCTCTGTTCTGGAGACCCTTATCCCACCGCTATGGCCGTCGCCCGATATTCCTACTTTCCCTCATTTTCAGCACAGTAGGCAATATTAGTTGCGCCAGCAGCCACTCTTACGCGACCATGGCCCTCTGCCGAGCCATCACGGGCTTCTTCATCAGTCCTGCTGCGGCCATTGGAAGCGCCGTCGTATCTGAGACCTTCTTCCGAAAGGAGCGAGCTCGATACATGGGTGTCTGGACCGCCATGGTGACGCTTGGAGTACCTGTTGCACCCCTTATCTTTGGGTTTGTAGCTCTGAGAGTTGGCTATCGATGGATTTATTATATCTTAGCAATTGTGAGTTTCAAGCAGCCTCAGGAAAGCCGTTAAATCTAATATCTATAGACCAACAGTGTCCAGTTCATTCTGTATTTCTTCTTCGGCCCTGAGTCACGATACGTACCCAGGGCGCCTGGGAGCGGAGACGTACTCAAGTCTTCGTGGAAGCAGGAATATCTTAACTTCCGTCGCATTGACTCAACGGCCCTTTCATTATCCGATTTCCTTCACCCGCTCAAGCTGGCTATCCTTCCATGTGTCATGATTCCCGCCGCTGCATATTCGATGATCTTCCTCTGGGGTAGCATCATGGTTTCTATCGAGATTCCTCAGCTTTATCCCGAGAAGTTCCGCTTCAACACTCAGCAAGTGGGCCTCCAGTACATCTCCATTCTAGTCGGTACAATTATTGGCGAGCAACTTGGAGGTGTTCTGTCGGATAAGTGGATGGGGGTCCGCGAGAAGAGAGGCAAGACCCGTAGGCCTGAGTTCCGGTTATGGATCAGCTACGTAGGATACGTCCTCACCATTTGCGGAATCACTATCTTTTTGGTGCAGCTAGATCATGCTAAATCCTGGAATATTACTCCACTCGTCGGTGTTAGCATTGCTGCTGCAGGTAACCAGATTGTGACAACAATCTTAACCACCTATGCTGTGGATTGCTATTTTGAGGATGCTGCTGCCATTGGTGTCTTTATCTCGTTTATCCGGCAAGCCTGGGGCTTCATCGGGCCATTTTGGTAAGTGCCCTTGTCCTTCCTTTATTTTCCTGCAATGAGAATCGTTTAATAATTACAAAACCCTAGGTTTCCTGAAATGATTGAGGAGCTTGGTCTCGTCAGGAGTGTCGCAGTCCCGACAGCCATGATCATGGGTGTTTCTGTTGTTCCAACTATTGTTCTCCAATTTATGGGAGATAAGTGGCATCACACAAACCACTAAGTTCTACATGGCTATAAAAGAAATATGATTTTGTGATTTGCCGTCAAGTTGAGAATGTTGGCTGTGAATCCTATGCACTTAGCAAGGTATTCCAAATCACTATTGCCCTGCAAAGGTTATAAGCTACACTGTCTAGTCACATATCTATTTCCTTTTTCTGCATAGAGGGAAAGCCTGGTTACATCAGATTTTCTTTTTAGGAGCACTAAGGACATTAATTTCAATCATTGCAAGAGGCCCATCATAGAGCGTACTTGGAAGCTGGAACGTCTATCAAGCAGCTCAACATATCTCAGTAGTGCGTTTGATTTGATAAAACAGAATATCGGAACCCTTGAGATTCATCAGCGAAACTAGTCTATCGAGTAAGATAAACGTGGCTATTTGGATTGTAGGGAAAATGTTTTTATATCGAATGTCTACTTCGTCTTTTATGAAGTCTAAACCTCCAATGGCCTCTTCAGGGGATTTATAGACAAGGCATTCCGTGTACTCTAGCCCCCAACGATCTCGAGTGATTACCAGGAGCCTCGATGGGAAGGCCAATCAATATTGTGAGCCAACTCCAATTGAGCCAAATGAATTGCCTGATCTTCTGGATTCTCAAATTCACTTTGAATGCAAGTCGTCTTTGCCACTTCTGGCGCAACAAAATATGGCCCATCAACCTCGCACTCGGTATCATTTGCGGGTAACTTCCCATGGTAGAGGAAATTGCGAACATGTTTTGCTGCACAAAGAGATGGCGCCGCGACAGAGCAGTGCCCGTATCCTTTAACCTCTACTAGCCTAGATCCTTCAAAAGCCTGTCTGGCAGACCTTGCCGATATCAAGGGACAAACAGGGTCGTATGTGGTGGAAAGAATCAGTAATGGGTGTGCCGTTTCGACGCCATTTATTGGGACGTAATTGTGTGTCTTGGGGATCTTCCATTGTTGCTTGGCAAAGTAATACCCATTGTCGTCTTGAGCAAAAGTGCTGCTGTTAAAAAACGGAGAGATTATGTCCAGCAATGATTCTCTGCTCTGTGGCCAGTGTTCTGCCCCAGAGACGCCATCGTTGAGGGTGACAGTGTAGAATGAATCGTCGGTAATCATCGAATCACCCCTTCCATACTCTAGAAATGCATCTGTGGCATTTCCCTGAATGAGCTTTCCAACAAGGTCCGCAAAGGTGTACCAGTTTTGTGGCTTGTACAGTACTGGAAAAAGGGCACCGTACCAGAGTTTCTGGTAATCTATCAAGCCGTAGACGGTGTTGTTGACATAAACGCTGATAGGCTGTTCTTTGAGCTCATCCATGAATTGGAGGAACCTCTCCTGCAAGCCCTCCCAGGAATCTGCTAGAGATGACAGGGTGCAGTTCTCGCCTGCTTTGATGCATTCCTTGAAAAACCCCGTCAACACGTTTTCGGTATCGACGAGATCCTCAGGATCGATGCGTTCTCCATACCAATGAAACTGGTTGACCACGCCGTCGATAATGACTCTATGCGACCTTTCGGGGAAAAGAGTCGCATACGTCTGTCCAAGCAGAGTCCCGTAGCTGAAGCCCCAGTAGAACATATCCGTTTGTCCGATAGCGTCAAGGATGCTATTCATGTCGGCCGCGGTCTGTGGGGTGTTGATATAACTCCCGTGTTCACCCATGGTATCTGAGCACGTTCTAACAAAGTTGTGGGTCCAGGCATAAATCTCGGCGTTATCGATGATGACATCGGCATCATGGACGGCGCTTAGCTCTCTTCGAATCTTCTTGTCGGGGTAACAAGCAGCTTGTGGCTTCGAGGAGTTGACACCGCGGGGATCGAAAGACAAGAGGTGAAATCCATCGCCAATAATAGTGACGAGCTGTTCGCCACGCCTATGCATGAACTCGAGGCCACTACCACCAGGACCGCCGGGGTTAAGGAGCAGGTTTTGAGTCGCGTTTCTACCGCGCAATCGTATGAGAGGAATGTTGAATATCTCATCAGTGGAATCCTTATTGAATTGATCCATCGGCACGTCGACGCTACTGCATTCTAGCGGGCGATCTTTGATACTGCCACATGGCTCCCATATGATGCTCTCACCAGGGTAAGGGCGGAGGTGTTGGTGACATGGATACACGCGCCCTCTGATGAACTGCCACGCTAGATACGATGTGGCGACGATAAACAGGATCCTCCATTTATGTCGACCTGACGTAGGCCATGGATGATCAATGACGAGACTCTTAGGCATGCTTTTCTTGCTCATTTTGATGGCTTAGAGTTCGACGTACGTGATGTTGGTATGGGTTGAGAATGTCGCTCGGACTTCATCGTACTAGTGCTATCTTTCACGTGAGAGCTCCCAAAATATTTGTCACCACCAACCCCAACCTGGGGCCCCGTAGGTTCGCGCCCAGGCGCGAAAATTATGTAAGCCTTCTCTTAGGTCCTCTGAGAGCGCTATAGTTATAGTGGCTTAGTCCCCTAAGAGCCCTATAGCTATAGTAGGATAGCTCTATAAGAGTCTCAGAGTTATAGAATATAAAGGATAGAAAAAAAGGTATATAATTAAAAAAAAATTTTAATTTATTATTTATACATTAGCTAGATAGCAATATAGGCGCAGTAATGATGCATAAGGGAACCGCAATGTCACTATAGGGCTCTCAGCGGACCTAAGAGAAGGCTTACATAATTTTCGCGCCTGGGCGCGAACCTACGGCCCCCCCTCCCAGCCTCCGGCTACGTGAACAAGGTAGGGCACGAAAAAGAATTGGTCTCGAGTAATTTAAGACAGGGGCTCCTCGCCACAATAAATCCCTCTACCTTTAAATGAAAGGCTCTGGGTGCTAAGAGTTTGGTACCGAGCAAAGATTGCATCGTTGATGAAGACTTGATTTCCTGCTTTTGCTTTTCTCCTCTCAAGGTCTCTGTTTTCTATGGGGTTGTACTAGGAGGTTGATAATTTCATGTCGCCAAGTTATGCTATTTGACAACCGCAGATCAAGACTTTGGCGTATGCAACCCATCTCCGCACTATTCTCCTGTAGGATGCTTGCTGCTATTGTACACGCATTTCTCATGTTCAGAAACTGACTTCACAAGAAACATCGAAGAGTTGCTTCTTCATCCTTTCATTTCCTAATCTATATCTATCTTATATTCGGTAGGCTTATAAGGAACCAGGTCATCTACAATCCATTCGTGCCATTAATGCCCTTGTGCCCGTTTGTCGCGGATCCCCAACCTTTCGAGACACGGAGCATGTCATCGACCATCAAAGGGCCAGCTCCAAAATAATTTGTCGGGTCGCACAACTCCTCAAGCCTCTTCGCGTCAAAAACGTCCGTTACCTCGTTGCGCGTTTTTAAGCAATCTAGGAGCACTTCCCCTGTTTCAATAGACTCCTTGCAAGCATCGTAGACAGCGTCATGTGCAGGCTGTCTACCGATGTGAGGAGCAAGGGCCATCATCATGGCCTCCCCCACTATCAAGCCATTTGTCGAGAGCAAGTTCTTCTTCATGGAGCCCACATTAACTACAAGGCCGCCTAGAGCAAAGTTAGTTTGGTGCAGCGACCCGGAGGCTAACACAAATGCCTCGGGCAGCGCAACCCATTCCAGGTGCCACGGCCCAGACGCACGCTCAAAATCGACGACCATAGCATCCAGGCCGAGCGAGGCGTTCGATCGAAGAAGCTTAGATGCAGCGTAGATAAGCTCACTGGAGATGGGGTTGCGTTTCTGTGGCATCGTCGACGAGGCTCCTCGGTGAGACACGAAAGGCTCCGACACCTCGCCCAGCTCGCTGGACGACATGCAGATCAGGTCATACGCAATCTTTCCCAAGGAGCCACCAACCAGACCCAAGTAGTTGAGAACTTCGGCGATATTGTCCCTGGCTACATGCCACGTGATTGGAGGGTCGCGAAGCTGAAGCTCCTCGGCGAGTGCTGCTCGGACGCGGATACCCGTATCATCGGAACCCAGTGAGGCCAAGGTGCCGGCAGCGCCTCCAAACTGAACAAGCAGACACCGGCTTTCAATTTCCTCTAGTCTCTGCATATGTCGGACGATTGATGAGAGATAGACAGCGCACTTATATCCAAAAGTGCATGGCAATGCGTGCTGAAGGTGCGTCCGCCCAGCCATCGGGGTGTCTCTATGTTTCTCTGAGAGTGTCCGGAGGGTTGAAATTAACTCCCGCAGCTGGTTCTTTATAATCAACAGACCCTCTCTAATCTGTAGGACTGAAGCATCATCCATAATGTCTTGTGTGGTTGCTCCCCAGTGGATGTACTTGCCAACCTGAGGCGATGTCTTGGCCACGAGCTGCTCTACCAAAGGCAACACGGGATATCCGACAATCTCCGTGTCTCTTGACAGCTTCTCCATGCTATGATCTCACTATTAGCGAAGTATTTCACCTGGATGGTTGAATTTTTCAACCCTTACTCAATTTCAGCGCCCCGCGTAGCTGCTGTGAGTGCATCTCCAACATGAGGAGGGATAACACCAATCCTGGACTGCGCTCGTGCCAAGGCTACCTCAACCTCAATCATGTTCCTTACATAGGCGCTATCGGTGAAGATATCTCGCATGGACTGCGTCCCGAAAAGATTTCGGAAGACGCGCGAATCGAGAGCAGAGACCGACATTGTGTGATACGAAGTTCATTGATATCAGGGCCAGAACTTACCAGAGATGCCAATCAAGAGAGCCTGAGAATCAGCAATGAACCTGGAAGGGGCTATCATCTCTCGCGGAAGACTAAAGGTTTTGATGGCTTTAGGTATACGGAGTGTCCTCCTCGGAAAAGTGGCTTATTCCGGATATCTCAGCAACTGCCTCGGAATAGGAAGTATTCCGAGACCAGAAGCTCGACTTCTCCACAATTGGACACTCACCACCTACAAAATTGTGGGTCTCGTGTCAGCCGAAAGCGGATGTAGCGATGCCACCCACTTGCGGGACTCCAAGGGTTTTCATACCAAACAATGTGACCCGTCGAGTTCGGCATTAATGGACCGCCGACACGGAAGTTATTGCCTACGCCTACACATTTGAGAGCTCGACGTTGGAATACAAATGAGTTCTTCCGCTTCGCCTCCGGCTATTGGCGCTGGTCAGGTGTGGTGAGATATTTTCATTTCCTGTCTGATGTTCCTAGAGACCTAACTGGAAATAGTGATCGCTGCCGAGCGTAAGCAACTCACCCCACAACTGCACATTCCCTGCTCAACATTCCGGCTACAGAAAGAAAATCAAATGCAACGGCTCTGTGCCTGCAGTAAGTGAATGCCACCATCGGATCAAAACGCCTTTCTACCATCTTAACGCAAACCAATAGTGTGGAAACTGCACCGCCGCGGGAGTCCTTTGTATTGTGTCTGCAAAGTTGCGAAGGAAGACTAAGATTCGAGGCTTTCAAGCAAGCCCTGATGAGGAAATTGAACGGCTCCGAGCGGAGAATGAGCAGCTTAGGAGAAGTCTTCAGTCCGAATGCGAAGCAAATACTGTCCTGAAACGCCGCGTTGAAGAACTCACAAATTCACCGCGAGCATTCAATGAACCGTTTAACAATCATGCCTCCTCTATTTCTTCGAATGCGCGGCAATCACCAGTATTAATAGAGCCACAGGTACCCTCC
The DNA here is from genome assembly GCA_023628695.1 of Nectriaceae sp. PG4201. Taxonomy (NCBI): domain Eukaryota; kingdom Fungi; phylum Ascomycota; class Sordariomycetes; order Hypocreales; family Nectriaceae; species Nectriaceae sp. PG4201. Next base: position 11,953 of record JAMAKE010000170.1, on the reverse strand, counting down.
TTGAATAAATCGGCCCTTGTCATCAAGCATATGGGTCGCTTGGTAGGCGATGATGAAGGCCACGGGAGATTCGCCGGCTCAACAACAGGTGTACATTTCGTTCTGTCCGTACAGCATGCCCTTTCTCGACAAAATATTACACACGATCGGTTCCCCGAGAGCTGCTACCGTCTACACCTCCTTACTCCAGTTCGCAATAATCTTCCACACTTGGGGATGTTACTAGGAGCCACAGACGATAGCCAAGAGCTCCTGACGCACCTTACGAATGCCTTTAATAAGTCGCTGGGGTTTTACACCCGTCATATTGCTTTATTCCTCGACATCTGGTCTCCGCTCTGCCCCATTATTGCAGAATCTGACCTTATTCGACATATCGTTGAGGCGCAAACAATTATACGGCATAAAACGATGCCACTGCCTCCTCAAGTTTTGGGTCACTGTTTCCAGATGGCCGTAATAGTACTACTGAACGTGACGGTTAGCGGACAGGAACATCTTCGACAAGAGGAAGTTCCTGTATACACGAAATTGACTCACATCATGCTGCCTCATTTAGCATCTACAGCCGATTTCACGAGCCTACAAGGTCTCGCCTTATTCTCTCTCTACGCTCAAGTAACCGGCAAAGTCCTTCTCATGCCACAGCTTAATGGACTCCTCGTGCGGATAGCCCAACTCATTGGCCTTCATCGACATGCCCGGCGGTTTAGGTTGTGCGCAGGGCAGATCGAGATGAGAAAAAGATTGTGGTGGTACATTTACATCTTCGATAAGTTCGCGCAGTCTTGATGAATTCTCATTCTTGTCTTTCTGCTCATGAATTATTAGGATTACATCCATCGCACTAGGTCTCCCACAGCTCATTCTAGATGTCGATGTTGATGTAGACTATCCCGTCGACTGTGAGCTTGATGAGGTTGAGACAACACAAATCACCTTCCCTTTGCCTGGCGAGACGGCTCGGACGATGGACTTCATCGCCATGGTTCATCTCAGTCGAGTATTTGCCGAAACATTGGAGCAGCTCTACACTACGACTCGCCGTCGACAGGGCGCCGAGAAAATGGCCAAGCTACATAACGACCTATTAAATTGGCGCCAGCGCTTTAAGTCGTACTCAACCGACGCTGAAGGCGTGGGGCCAAGTACGCAAAATTCGGCCGTATCGCGCTTATGGCTCCCCATACTCGACAACCTCGCTATGATCCTAATTCACCGGCCTGGCTTGACGTTCGACGAGACGACAGAACAGTTCAGAACAAGTCTTGGCCAGTGCACTATCGCTTGCTCCGCTATTATCAATCTCCTGTGTACTCCCTGCGGGAAGGCTAGTGTTCTGGGTATTGTCCCCGTTGGACCTAGCATATTGTTGCAGAGTGGTCTGATGCACATCTTATATCAATGCTACATCTCCACTCAAAGCTCAAATGAAACCCACATCAACCAAAGCTCGAGTGAAGAATTCGTTCAACGAGTCATCGGCATGCTGCTGCAATATGAACCGGCCTGTCGAGTAGTTTCCATGGATTCTGGCGTTCCCTCACAGTCCTTCATGATTGCAATGTCGGATGCGAGCCAGCTATTGCGGGACTTGGCACAAGCGGTAGTGCAAAAAGACGTGCATTCAACGATACTCCCGAACGAAGCGGCCAGCTCTCGATACCTATCCCCTAACATGGCGTGGGACGCTGCCTGGTCTCAGCCGATGGCTCTTGAAACAGACGGCGAAATGGGATCTCTAGAGAACCTGAACCATTTGGACTTTATAGATTGGATGTTTGAAAACTCACCCACCACCCTTCCTAGTATTGAGTGAAGCACTAGAAATGGCAGTTGTCGCAAGGTCGAATCCACTCAAGAGAAGACTCTTTCGTGACACACGGACATTTCATATTAATTCATCGTCCTTGGGAACGAATAATAAAACGTGGACTCTGTATTTGGTAGTAGCAACGCAACAAAGCTATCTATATCTCTATTAGTGTCCTGGGTAGGGGGTGAATTGATAGCAAACCCCAAGCTTCAATCCGCAAATCCCGCCGTAAGAGTTCCCAGCCAAACCTCGTCGCGCTAAGTTTCTGTAGATTTTTGCTGTGGTGCCGGATTTAGAAGTTGGGGTGTGGTCTAACCCATGAACATATAGCAAGTCCCCAATCGTAGTAATTAAGGAACAATGCTGGGTCCGGTCGGTTAGAGTCATCTTCCACCCCTCTCGGTGATTAATTCGGAAATTCCCCGGAACTGTGGGAGCAACAAGCTCTATACGTCAAAACTGGTTCTTGCCACACCGGATTTACGAGCCAGCTGTTAGTCCCGGAATAGCGTCACTCGCTTCTAGATGGTCCGGGTTAGGCGGCTATTCCGAACTGTCGTTCGGGTTGCAAAATTTCCTACTCACCGTGCCCGGAATCTGGGGTCTGGGGTATGGGGAGGATCTTGGGGACTACAAAACAGACTTGGCTGCCCATGAATTGTCACACTTACGACAACCTGAAAGCTGCCATCCTTGGGGCGGTGATTATATCGCGCCTATATCCTACCTTCGAACTCGAACATTATTCCTCAGCAGCTTTTGAAAGGCTGTCCGACTACCGTAGAAGTTACAAGCAAGGGCAGCGCGAGTGTGAGAATCCCTATACTACCTTGACATGGTTTCTCAGTATTGACCGCACACAGGCAACTCGATCACTCCCGCTTCTTTCTTCCCCGACGAGATCAGCCGTTATGGAATCCTCAAACCATGTCTCCTACATGGGCTTCCGAGGAAGTCGCCTAACTGCAGCCCAGATCCTTATCATAATGCTTCCCTCCTTTGTACTATTCGGCTACAACCAATCCAATCTCGGAGCCCTCCTAGGACTCGAGGACTGGTCCAAAACATTCCCGCGGATCGACAAGACGTTTACGACGGGCGCCCAGAAGGAAAACAACGCCACTGTTGCTGGTGTTGTCAATGCCGTCCTGACCCTTGGTGCCTTGCCCGGATGCTTGTCCTGCTCCTACACGGCAGACAAATTCGGAAGGAGGCCAGTCGTTTTCTTTGGCGCTGCTCTCACTCTCGTTGGGGAGATTCTCCAAGCCTCAGCCTTTTCCCTACCTCAACTTGTCATCGGACGTTTGATTCTTGGTGCAGGAGTCGGTATGCTAAGTGGAGTTGTTCCTACGTGGCAAAGCGAGTGCTCTAAGGCGAAAAACCGTGGTAGAGATGTCGTCGTCATGGGGGTTTTCATTTCTTTGGGATATGTACTCCAAGCGTGGATCAATCTCGGGTTTTTCCAGTTCAAGTCAGGCCCCGTTACCTGGAGACCAGCGGTAGCTATCCCGATCGTCTTCTCCCTGATTCCTATGGCATGCATCTTCTTCATGCCTGAGTCCCCACGGTGGCTCATGCGACAGAACAGGATCTCGGAGGCGCGGTCCACTCTGGCCGCACTAAAAGATATGGATGCTTTCTCGACCGAGGTGGAAATTGAAGTGGCCGCTATGGAGAGATCGCTAGAAGATACAGCCCAGGAGTCTTCCCTGCTAGACCTCTTCAAGATGGGGGAGGATCGACTGCTATATCGATTCGGATTATGTATCCTGCTGCAGTTCTTCCAGCAGATGAGCGGCGGAAATCTGATCTCTGTCTACTCGACTATCATCTTTCAGGATGGTTTAGGTCTAGATGGTCAGACAGCTCGCATACTCTCGGGTGGTACACTGACGTGGAAATTCCTGTCTTGCTTCGTCTCATTTTTAACTATTGATCGCTTCGGCCGCCGCAAAGCTTTAATAGTGAGCGGTACTGGTATGGCTAGCTGTATGCTTGGCCTCGCAGTCGCCACATCATTTCCTCAGAGCAACTTCGCCGCGCAAGTGATCAGCGTGCTCTTCATCTTCCTCTTCAACTTTTTCATTCCTATTGGTTTTCTAGGGGCCAACTTCCTCTACTGTACCGAGGTGGCTCCATTGAAGCTACGCGTTGCGATGGCCAGTATATCAACAGCGAACCACTGGTTGTGGTAAGTAGTTACCTATGTGACTAGGATCGACTCTTTGGATTAACAAACACAGGAATTTTGTGGTGACAATGATCACGCCCGTTGCCATTAGCAGCATTGGCTATAAGTATTACATTGTCTACGCTTGCATCGGCTCTTGCATTCCTCTCTCAGTGTATTATCTGTATCCAGAGGTGGGTCTCTCGCTTAACCCCGCTGATTTGGTGTTTTTGAATGCTAATTTGGGAATATTAGACTATGGGTATGAGCCTGGAAGATATTGACCTTATCTTCCGTGAGAGCAAATCAGTGCTGAAAACTGTGAGCTATGCACGAACCAAGCCGCGGCGCGTGACAGAAGACGACGTCTCACTGGGAAAGCATGGAGCGCAACATGAGGAGGTGGTTTAGAGAATGACTTGAATACCCGGGGGACAGAGATGTTGCCTTTTTAAAGATAAAATTTAGTCTTTGATAGATTGCATTGATAATCCCATTTAATCACGCCAAGTTGAAGTTAAGTCTGGAAACTAGAGGCTACCGTGATCAAACTGTCGCTATTCTCTGCCTTGGATGGATGCTACAATGCGCGGGTTAATATAAACTAGCAAGAAATTGAGGTAGCATTACGAAGTGCCATGTTTTCCTATGAATGTGAGGATTCTCAGCACCACGGTTCGGAGTCCCCAGCCCCCACTCAATAGTACTACTCAGGTTTAAAGTAATAATTCTTGAGGTTTCTCACTTAGTTAACAAGCAAATTTAAAATAAGTATAAGATAATTATAACTAAGGAGACATTCTAGAAACTTAATAGTAAGTTACTATAATATATATCATAAGCATGCGGCGCACCTAAGTATGCAGCGCATTAATACTATACAGCTAAAAGTAGAAATTCTAAACTTTAAAAAACAAGCTATTTAATTAATATACAGCTAAAAACTGAGATTTAGGTTTCTTAAGAAAAAAGTTATTATATAGTATTTTTCTTATATTTTTAAAGAGTTTATATAGCTTTTTAAATATAAAAACCCTAAAAAAAATATATAAATAAGCTTTTTTTTAATATCTATTTTAATTAAATTTCATAAAATCTATAAAAATCTTAGTATATAATTCTTTAATTAACTTAATTTATATTAAAATTTAAGCTATTTTAAGCTTAGTTTTAATTTTTAAAGAATTTCTTAAAATTGCAATTTAAGGTGTAAATCTTAGTGCGCCGCATATGTAACATTGGTAGCAAGGGGCTAAGTAATCTTAGGCCCAGGGTGGCCCAAGCGTCGCCTTTGGCTCTCCCCTTGGGGTTGCTAGCAAGGCGCAAGATAGACTCTTCAAGCTTTAGTCTTATTATAAATAGAATATTAATATTTGCCTCTGCTTAATTGACCTACCTAATGAAACCCTTATTATAATTCTAAAGCTTCTCTTATAGTTACTTAGAGGCAAAATAGCATTATAAGGCAAGCAAACTACCTATGCAATTATAGCTATGCTATAGGAAGAAAATTTATATACTTTAAATAAGGAGTTAATAGAAGAGATATCTATCCTTAGCTTATAAACTATTAACTTTAAGGAATAGTATATTGCTATTTATAATTAAATTAAGAAGCTTAAAGAGATTAAGTAACTTTAAGAGTAAGAAAAAGAACTTCTTAAATTTATTAATATATTTAATAACATACATCACAAGCAAGTGGACCACCTAAGCAAGTAAACCACTTTAATTAACCTTCCAACTAAAAATCACAATAAAAACATAACCAACTATTCAATCAATTTAAACTAATCACTTTCCTCTTCTTTAAAAGTCTAAACTACTATCTCATAGGTCCTTGAGTTATGACCAGGCTGCCTGCAGAGCCCACAGCGCCTTTCCATCGATTGTGCCCCCCTTGCCTAGCCTCTATTCCTCGACAATCCGGCCTCTCCCTCTGCATCAGGGACTATTTGATCGACTGCATCTCTTCCTTCCTATATAGTCATCTTCCCTCTGTCCTGTAGCTGGGTCCGCTTTGCCCTATATCTCCTACTAAGGGTTGCATTTGCCTGCCGAAGGATCTAGACTTTAGACTTCAATAGGGCCACTTAATGCATCATAGCTTCTGTCCCTTTAGCAAGAGAGTTTAGGGCCCCTAAAATAGAGGCCAGGGAGCTGCTTTGATGTCTTCTGATCTGTCTTCTGAGGTATTCTGACTGAGAGCTAGCCTCAGTTGCTGTCCTTGGTATTGAAGAGACCTAAGGGCTAGGGAGGTCAAGCTCCCCTTCGGCAGGCGTTAGAGTCTGTAGCTATATATCGAGCTTTTAAATAACTAATTCTAGGCTAAGAGGAATAAGCCTAGCTCCTCTAAAACCCCCCTTAATATTTTTCTCTATAAGGGAGGCTTAGAAGGCAGCATGAAATGCTAGGAAGAACTCAATCTTCGAGATATAAGTTATTAAGCTCTGGATTAAACGCTCTATCTACTTTCTATATGCCTACTTAAGCGGCCTAAAGTAGGCTATATCAAGAGGCTAAAGTAGATATAATGAATGAGGGGGCATATAAAGTGTAATGATCTTATGTTCCTTGCAGTAGTCCTTGAATTTGGTTAAATGGTGGCTCCTGTGCCTATCGAGGATTAAGAGACAATAGAGACCATTTGATTGAGTGGCTATATATTGATTAAAGTGCTTTAGCTACTTAAGCCCTATCTCATTATTAATCTAGCTATTTTAAGTTATTGAGATAGCTCAATTGCTTAGAAGGCTATGATCTTAGTATTAAGTTATAAGATAATATTAGCTTATAATAATAATAAATAGCGAGATTGACTACCTAGCTATATTTATAGCCTAGATAATTATAACTTACTTGTAGCTTCTAAGCTAAATTGATTTTAAGTTTCCTTGCCTTTTTATACCTATTATAACTATTCTACTGCTAATAATGCTTATAAGGAAGTTAATCTTATTAAAGTTAAATAGATCATTTAATTCAATGCTATATTTTGCTATTATATTCTTTATAAGCAAGAACTATTAATAAATAAGGGCTAGATCTTTGCATTGAGCTCTCTTATAGTTATATTTATAAAAGGAATGCATTTAAAGCTATAATTAGCACCTAATAAAGTTAAAAGCCCAATGCTTGCTAATAGGTTATACCTCTTGCTTAGCAAGCAATCGATTAGCCATTTCTTTAATAGTAAGTAGGCATAGAGGAAACCCTTAGGAATTTAAATTAAGGATATACTTAACAATTGTCTGTTCCTCTAGATTAAATAGCTTCTATGAATTAGGTATAAGATTAGCTCGAGAACGCAGGCCCTTCTATCGATGAATAAGGGTTATATAAGGGACTATATAGATAGCTGCAGCGCGTTAGATGCTAAGCTTTGGGTCTTGTTAAAGAGCTTGAATAGCAAGAAGGATATTTGCTTCTTTATTTAGTTAAGATATTCTTTGCTATTGAGAATTAATTGATTAAATGGAAAGGAGGAGATTTAAGGGATTTATAGTCTACTCGCTTAGGTAGTCTACTTGCTTATAATATATATTAATAAGAAGTTTATAAGAAGATATTAATTATTAAATAATTTAACTTTAAGTAATAAAAGAAACCTTAAAATTAAGAATATTATAAAACTCCCCTTTTTAATAATTATATAAAGATAAAATAATTAATTAAGTAATTTATAATATATTTTTATTAATACTTATTAAAAGTTTTAAAAGAATTATAAAAGGATTCTCTTTATTTTAAATTATATAAATTATAAAGAAAGGGCAAGATAAGATTAATATTTAAATAAATAAATAAAGAAGGACTATAAAGATCTTAAGGATAATTAAGAAGACTTTAAGAAATAGATCTTTAGCCTTATTAAGAATTTAAGTAATTAAGAGCCTCTTTTAATAAAGTAAAGTAAGGATATAAAATAATAAGAGTATTAAACCTTAATAGACTTTTATCTTTATCTTAACTTTTTAAAGAAATAATTCTTAAGAGCACTTAAAAAGTAAAGGGCTCTTTTATACTTTATTAAGCTTTAAGATTAACTTTAAAGTTATATTAATTTATATAGCCTTATAATTCTTAAAATAAGAGAGGAGATAATAACCTTTATTACTTAATATTAAGATTTAATATTAAATATTAAGAAGAGGTATTATAAGTCTCTTAAGTAAGATAAAGAACTATTAAAGGTAAGGCATTATAATATTTATAATTTAATAGGCTTTTGCTATTAAAATAATAAAAGGAGAGAATATAATTTTAACTTAAACTTAACCTTTATAAATATCTTAAATCTTAAGAGCTTAAATAATAAGCATTTTTATTGTTATAATTATAATAATAAGAAGTATTTATACTTTTAATACTTATATTTAGCTAAGGCATAAGGCATTACTTAAAATAAGGGAAATAAGAAGTAGCTAAGTTAAATACTCTTGCCTTAGCTATTAAACTTGCACTTAAGACTATAAGCTTATTTAAATTATTTATATATAAAGTTTAAGTAGTTCTTATTATAGCTATTAACTTATAAAGAATAATGCATTACTTTATATATTATTATATTAAAATTAATAAGGACTTAATATCTTAAGGAAGCTTTATATTATTATTAATAACTACTCTTATAAAGTATTATATTTACTTATATCTATATATATAATAATAATAGTTTAAGTAATAATAAAAAGGAGGTAAGGTTATATATCCTTAGCAGTTTAAGATTAAATATAAAAATATTATATAAATCTTTAGCATTATTAAGGCATTAAAACCTTATCTCTTATTAAGTAAAGAGAAGCTAATAATTAAAGGCATTAATAATATCTCTATTAAGCTATTAAGCTTTTAAGATATATTTAATGCAAATAATATAAGTATCTTATCTTATTATAAAGCTATTAATTATATAATATATATCATAAGCAAATAAACTACCTAAGCAAGTAAACTATAAATCCCTTAAATCTCCTCCTTTCTATTTAATTAATTAATTCTCAATAGCAAAGAATATCTCAACTAAATAAAGAAGTAAATATCCTTCTTACTATTTAAGCTCTTTAATAAGACTTAAAGCTTAATATCCAATGCATTATAGCTATTTATATAGTCTCTTATATAACCCTTATTCATTGATAGAAGGGCTTGCATTCTTAAGCTAATCTTATACTTAATTCGCAGAAGCTATTTAATTTAAAGAAATAGATAATTATTAAGTATATCCTTAATTTAAATTCCTAAGGGTTTCCTCTATACTTACTTACTATTAAAGAAATGGCTAATTAATTACTTACTAAGCAAGAGGCATAACTTATTAATAAGTATTAAGCTTTTAACTTTATTAAGCGCTAACTATAGCTTTAAATGCATTCCTTTTATAAATATAACTATAAGAGGGCCTAATATAAAGATCTAGCCCTTATTTACTAGTAGTTCTTACTTATAAAGAATATAATAGCGAAATATAATATTAAATTAAATGATCTATTTAACTTTAATAAGACTAGCTTCCTTATAAGCATTATTAATAGTAAAATAGTTATAATAAGTATAAAAAGGCAAGGAAACTTAAAATTAATCTAGCTTAGAAGCTATAAGTGAGTTATAGTTATTTAAGCTATAAATATAACTAAGTAGTTAATCTTACTATTTATTATTATTGCAAGCTAATATAATCTTGCAACTTAATATTAAGATTATAGCCTTCTAAGCAATTAAGCTATCTTAATAACTTAAAATAGCTAAATTAATAATAAGATAAGGCTTAAGTAGCTAAAGCGCTTCAATTAATATATAGCCACTTAATTAAATAGTCTCTATTGTCTCTTAATCCTTAATAGGCATAAGAGCTATTATTTAATTGAATTTAAGGACTATTGCAAGGAATATAAGATCATTATACTTTATATGCCCCCTTATTCATTATATTTACTTTAGCCTCTTAATATAGCCTACTTTAGGCCGCTTAAGTAAGCATATAAAAAGTAAATAAAGCGTTTAATTTAAAGCTTAATAACTTATATCTTAAAGACTAAGTTCTTCTTAGCATTTTATATAGCCTTCTAAGCCTCCCTTATAAAGAAAAATATTAAGGGGGGTTTTAAAGGAGCTAGGCTTATTCCTCTTAGCTTAGAATTAATTATTTAGAAGCTCAATATATAGCTATAGACTCTAATGCCTACTAAAGAGGAGCTTAACCTCCCTAGCCCTTAGGTCTCTTCAATACTAAGGATAGCAACTGAGGCTAGCTCTCAGTTAGAATACCTTAGAAGATAGATCAAAAGATATTAAAGTAGCTCCCTAGCCTCTATTTTAAGGGCCTTAAACTCTCTTGCTAAAGGGACAGAAGCTATGATGCATTAAGTAGCCCTATTAAAGTCCAAGGTCTAGATCCTTCGGCAGGCAAATGCAACCCTTAGTAGGAGATATAGGGCAAAGCGGACCTAGCTATAGGACAGAGGGAAGATAACTATATAAGAAGGAAGAGATGCAGTTAATTAAATAGTCCTTAATGCAGAGGGAGAGGCTGGATTGTCAAGGAATAGAGGCTAGGCAAGGGGGGCATAATCAATAGAAAGGCGCTATAGGCTCTATAGGCAGCCTAGTTATAACTTAAGGACCTATGAGATAATAGTTTAGACTTTTAAAGAAGAGGAAAGTAATTAATTTAAATTGATTGAATAGTTAGTTATATTTTTATTATAATTTTTAGTTAAAAGGTTAATTAAAGTAATTTACTTACTTAGGTAGTTTACTTACTTATAATATATATTAATTAATTTGCAAAAGGATTAAGTTCCCTCTTATAAACTTATTTATTTATTATCTCTTATTAAACTTAAGAAGCTATAAAAATATCTTAATAATAACTTAATAAAAGGATATATATACTCTTTTAAGAGCTTAATAAGTATATTAATCTTATTTATTCTTAAGAAAGATAGGAGCCTTAGATTATGCATTAATTATTAAGGTCTTAATAGGATAATAAAGAAGAATTGCTACTTATTATCCTTTATTTTAAAGATTCTTAATTATATCTTTAATATAAAGTATTTTATTAAAATTAATATAAAAGATATTTATTATTATATTAAAATCTAAGAGAGAGATAAATAGAAAATAGCATTTTAAATGCATTATAATCACTTTAAGTATTTAATTATGCCTTTTAAGTTAATTAATGCTTTAGCTACTTTTTAAAGTTATATTTATTAAGCTTTATAAGGGCTATTAAATATTATTTATATAGCTTATTTAAATAATATTATTATCTTCTTAAAGGATAAAGAGTTATATATAGAATATATTAATTAAGTATTAAAAAGAATAATATAAGCTAAGCTCTATATAAAACCTAGTAAATATAGCTTCTATTAAGACTAAGTTAAGTTTTTAAGGTTTATCTTATTAAGTGCTAAGGTTTTAATAAATCCTTAATAGATAGATATAGTTATATCTTAAAAAGAGCTTAAGATATATTATAAAGTTTAAGTCTTCCTTAGCTTTTGCAATTTTTATTATTACTTTATTTATAGCTACTCTTAAATTATAGCCCTATTATATGCCCTTTTAAAAGGAAGTAAGAATAAGTATAAACTAAGGACTATCTCCTTAAGTAATAATAAGAGACTAGCATTTAACTGCTTAAAATATACTTTTAAAGAGGTGCCTCTCCTTTAATACTTTAACTTAGCAAGGAGTATATATATTAAGACTAATGCTTTTAAGTTTATAATAGCTAAGATAGCTTTATAGCCTAATAATATAAAATCTTATTATCCTTTTACCTTTTAATCTTAAAAGTTTAAAGGGGTAAAGCTTAATTATAGCACTTTAAATTAAGAGATAATAGCTATTATTAAGTTATTTAAATATTAATAATATTAACGTACATGATAAGCATGCGATACAGATAAGCATGCGATACACTTTTCTTAACCCTCAAGACAAGACTTAAGATA
>JAMAKE010000169.1:0-32944 GCA_023628695.1 Nectriaceae sp. PG4201 | reverse complement strand
TATTTCTCTTAACTTAAAATTAATTATTTAAAAGCTTAATATTTAATTATAAACTTTAATATTTATCTTAAGAGAGCCTAGCCTTCTTAAGCCTTAAGTCTCTTTAATATTAAGGATTGCAACTAAGGCTAGCTTTTAATTAAAATACCTTAGAAGGTAAATTAATAGGCATTAAAGTAGCTCCCTAGCCTTTATTTTAAGGGCTCTAAGCCCTCTTGCTAAGGGAATAAAAGCTATAATATATTAAGTAGCTCTATTAAAGTCTAAGAATTAAATCCTTTAAGAAGCAAATGCAACCCTTAATAGGAAGCATAGGGCAAAGCGGACCTAGCTATAGAATAAAGGGAAGATAACTATATAAGAAGAAAGAGATGCAATTAATTGAATAGTCCTTAGTGCTAAGGGAAGAGCTAAATTAATTAAAAATAGGGGGCAAGGAAGGGGGGCATAATCGAGGGAAAGGCGCTATGGGCTATGCTGCTAACCTAGTTATAACTTAAGGACTTATGAGATAGTAATTAAGACCTCTAAAGAAGAGGATAGAAATTAATTTTAATTAATTAAATAATTAATTATATTTTTATTGAGATTCTTAGTTAAAAGGTAAGAAAAAGTATTTTACTTGCTTATTTATTTTACTTGCTTATTATATATATTAATATTAAAGCTTATATTTATAAGTTAAAAAAATTAAGTGCAATTAATATATTTATTAATATATAGCTACTTAATAATAATATTCCTTCTTCTTTAAAGAATTTCTTTAAATAAGAGACTAAGCAATATATTATCTTTAAAGTAACCTTTTCTATTTATAAATAATACTTTATAAAATATTATAAATTAACTTCTAAGAAAGCCTTTATTAAGAAGAATATCTAAAGAGGGTTTTTTAGCTTTAAAATCTATTTAATTTATATTAAAAAGCTATTAATAAAGATAATTATTATTAAATAATCTCCTTAAAGAATATTATAACTATTAATATTAAAATAATAAAAAAATATATATTTAAAGGCAGTCTTTATACTAAGAAATAAGATAAATATAACTTCATAGCTTAAGTCTATCTTAAAAGATATTAATAGTATATATTAAGATATATAAGTCCTAGCTTTAAAAGCTAATATAGTTATTAAGCAATAAGCAATAATAATAGCTTAACTATCTAGAAAGCTTATATATAGAGAGGCTAAATTAGCCTCATAGCAACCTTTAGGAAGAGTTGCAATTCAATTGGATCCTAATAGCACCTTTGCAGCTATATATGACATAGCAGAAGCTAGGGAGCGGGCGCGCCGCAACGCCGAAGTTCAAGTCACGAGACTCAGCGCAAAACGCACAAGGGAAGCAAAAGAGAATGCGCAATCAATAGAGGAGACTATAATTCATAATAATCCTGCTTAGCTAGTTATTTCATATTATATTCATAGAGCTAGATAGCTTCAATTCTCATAGTCTAATTATGCATGCTTCATTTGGCCTGCGCGGTGATGTGGGGTTACGGGAATGTGGGTAGTGACACTACACAATACCAACCATAAGATCGGTTTCTACACCTCGGCAAACCCCGCTCTAATTTTTTCTCGAGGGATTCTTCAGACGAAGTCAATTGTATTTATGCGCTATGATCCGGCATCTAATCGAACTATTCAGCTCTCTCGTTTTCTGCACACACCCCTGAAGCATTCGGGTTTCTGCTATTCACTGGATCATAAAATGGCTTACACCGGAGAGACGGCATATGTTACGGGTAAGAAGGGGAGATTGAGGTTGCAATAGAACTCCAATGCTAATAACCGCTCTACAGGAGGTGCCAGTGGCATCGGCCGTTCCCTAGTCACGTCACTCGTTAGCAAGGGGTACATACCTTGAGTTCATGAGCACGAAGAATGCTGCTAACCACCTCTTTGTCTGCAGGATGAAGGTTTTCGTTGCTGACTGTAACCTAGAGGGTGCTAAGAAAGTCGCTGAAGACCTCAACAAGAATGCCCAAGCTGTCTGGGCAGTGCAGGTTGACGTGGCGAACTGGGATTCGCAGCTGAAAGGATTCGAAGCTGCCATCAAGGAGCTTGGCAGAATCGACTACATCTTTCCCGTGGCTGGGATTCCTGAGTTATCTTGGCTCCCAAACCGACCGAAGGCAACTGAGTTCCAGAAGCCCAACTTAGCTGTTTGGGATGTGAATGGAACCGGAGCCCTGTATACCTCGGCGCTGGCAATCCAACAATTTCGTCGCCAGGAGCCAAACAAATATAGCTGGCGCGGAAAAAGTACGCTAATCCTTCAAGCATAAATCTCAGATTTGGTATCGTATCGAAACTAACACGTGTATTTCTAGTCGTGGCAGTGGCATCTGGATGCGGCTTTTACTACGTTCCGACCCTGCCTGTTTACACTGCTTCAAAACAGTAAGTCGTTTGGTTCCCTCCAATAGCTCGACTCTAACCATTACCAGTGCCGTCGTGAGGTTTGTGCGTTCATTTGGAAAATATTTGCCCGATGAAAACATTACACTGAATGCAATCTGCCCCAACATAGTCAAAACCAACATCTCTACTGGAGACTTTTATGACCAAGCCGAGGCAAGGGGACTACTCATTAGCGTAGATTCTCTCATCGAGTCTTTTGAGTCTCTGCTAGGTGCGAGCAAAACCTCGGGTGAGGCTATTGAAGTCTTGCCAGGCGATGCTGGATTTCGGATCAAGGAAGGTGCCGGATATACCAACGACAAGTGCAAGGAGAGTGTGGAAATGACCCAGAACCGGTCGCACAGGTCGTTTAAGTTTCACCAACCCGTTCAAGAATAAGCCGTACACCAGGATGAGCAGTCATGATTTGAATTGAACATTTCGTATCTCACGAGGTCTTCGGTCCGTGGGTACCCGAGTCGTCCGCTTGAAGCCTTAGATGGTCATGATCCCAATGCCATAACCACTATCGCCCCCGTAGTTGATTTCTGGCAACCGTGTAAGTGTTACGTCACGAAGGCATACCTGCATTAGTTTAGTTAGTCGGACTGCTGTAACGATCGGTGTCGTCACACTCCAACCAGACTAGTACAATCATCGTGGGTCCGAAGAACCTAACGGACTTCGGTATCATAAGGCCTATCGCCGCTGGAAAGATTCCCTGTCTCTTCGCACTTTCTCAGGCAGTGTGACCGTTGTTCTATTAACCAAAATGCCTTTGCCTCAAGACTGTTTAGGTATCCCGAATTATATTATTAACACGAAACAATTACAGTCGACATTTATAGTATGTATTGGAGAGACCATCTTAGTAACTCACACGAACCAAAGTAGATGCCCTGGAACTAGGAGAACTATTAACAATATGCAGTAGCTATCTCACGGTTTCAAGAATGAGGAGAGAGTTGTAGTTAGACATGGTATCTGCTCACGCTCTCACGTCGAATTGAAAGAGCTCGTGTATCTAAATCACCAACCTATGGTGCACTGACAATACACTGTAAGTGACAAAGAAAGCAACATAAACTCAAGAATCCTTGCCCAGCCATGAAAGCATCGAACGCTTGGAAAACTCAGCCAGGCTTGGCAGCCACGACCGCACATTAATGATAAAAGAGACTCAAGCCCTGTCCAATTACAGCGGGACACCTTCCGGGCGAGGTTGACGCCCAGCCGCGGTGCTCGGGGGTCCTAGGGGCTTATTTCCGTAAGGTGTAACGTCAATACCCAACTCTTCGGCTTTGATGCGAAGGGCGAGACGCGCCGAGTGGAATCTGCTGAAGGAGAATTGTTGAAACATGGCATACAGGCCTTTTTGAGGGAGCGGGCAGTAATTAATGATTGATTCGCCCTCAGGTCCAACGAAGAAGGCGTTTCCCTTTTCCCATCGTTCGTGGCATTTCTTAGCCATTTTATCACCCATGAGGGCTTGAATAGCACTCTTTGAGTTCATGTAACCAGTTGCGAAGATGACTGCATCGGCCTCTTGGGAGGTGCCATCTTTATATACAACACTATTCTCAGTGAAGTGGTCGATCTCGGAATGCAAAAGCTTAATCTTCCGGTCGGCTATGAGTTTGCAGCACCCAGTGTCCCAATAAAAGCCTCCTTGGTCAAAGAGAAAAATCGAATAAGCACCGCCGCCGTGGTAGCCATCATGGAGACGGTATCCGACGGCCCTTAGAGACTCCAAGAGATCGCGATCCAGTTCTCGAGCACTCCGCTGTCCGCGAGGCAAGAGTTCATATTCGACAGGGAATGGCTGACGGAGGAAATTGGCCCGGTCCATGACATCTGCTGGTAGACCCTCTTTCCTGTTCGTCATTTCACGGCCGCGGAACAAATGCCGGACACTCTTTTCCACCGACATGACGTGGGTTGCGCTGCGTTGAATCATAGTGACCTGGCAACCACCCTCACTGAGCTCGTACGCGAGGTCGTGGGCAGACGTTGCGGCCCCTACAATGATGCACCGCTTCCCCTTCCACGTGTGGTCTGACCGATGACGCGAGGAATGAACAACGAGACCGCCATTCTTTTCGAACTCGGTCATACCCGGGACTTCGGGAACATTGGGCAAGGTTCCAGAGATACCCGTGGCAATCATCAAATGACGCGGATGAAGGACACGCTTGCTTCCGTCCTCTCGCGTGATGGAGATAGTCCATCTCGCCTGCTCTTCGTCGTAGACTGCGTTCTCACCATCGACCTGCGAGTTGGTCCAGATGTTGAGGTCCATGATGCCGGCGTAATGCTGCAAGAATCCAGCCAGCTGTTGCGCAGGCAAGAAGACGGGGAACCAGTGTGGGAAGGGGACACAGGGCAGATGGTTGGTGAAGGTCGGACCATGCAAAGACAGTGACGAGTAGCGGCTTGCCCAGCTGTATCCTGCTCGGTCCTCCTTCTCGATGATGAGGTGGGGTATACCAAGAACTTTGAAACGAGCAGCCATAGCCAGGCCAGTGTGTCCGGCTCCGATAATGACGACAGTAGGATCAGATCCATCATTCATCTCCACCTCATCCTGCCTAAGCTCTTTGTAGGTGCGACCTTTGCATTCAGGATCGTGAACCTTTCCCCGCTGGTAGCGGATTTTATCGCCATGCTCCGCGTCCCAGCCTTGAACCGTTTCCAGGGCGGTTCCAATAGTGTAGATTTTCCAAGACCGAACGTCTGTCAGCTCGGCAGCTGAGCCTGTCTTCGCTGTGATCGGGCTGAGGCGCGCAACACCAACTCCAGTCCCATGTGCAAAGTCGAACTCGATGTGGAACAGGATGAATGAAAGATCTTCCCCCAGCTTTTCCAAGGAACAAGGAGCCTGGCGACTGACTCGAATATTTCTGATGTCGGTCTTGGAAAGCCGCTCTTGAAGCATAGGTCGAATGTTGCCATGCCCGTGAAGAGTTCGAATATCCCACGTGAGTAACTCGACATCCTTCCAGTAGCCATCCATGGAGATGTGTCCCATAATGGCATCGATTTCTTGGGCTTCGACGGCTTGGGAAAAGGACTTCACGAAGGCTTCCGCAATTTTGTCGACATCGACAGAGCCGTAGTCTGGAGTGAAGCCAAGTTGACTGTTGGTCGGAAGTGTAGCCCGCTTGATGTGACCGTAGTAGCCCAACGTCTGTGACAACGGTACACCGGCCCAGCCAATTGTAGTATCAGCATCGGGCGGACGAATTGCGTCGTCGTTCCAGTCGGGGATGGAGTCTTGAGTCATGGTTTGTGGAAGATACGTCAGAATAATGCAGTAGACGCCATCTCTACGTACTAGTTGTTCAAAAAGCAACAGCTTATATTAAACAATATCTAAATGGAAAACGTTTCCTGCCACAGCGCTTCAAATCGTCTATCGAACAATTGTCGAATATGCTTGCCTCGGGCCGAGTACTAGGGGCCCCAGTGACAAGCAACGCTGCTATGTTGGGGTTCCAGAGCTACCATCGGCAATCAAATCTAGCGCTTCCGACGCTACGTATCCAGCCTATCTAATACGGCATCTGCGGGCCAGGCTGAAGAGACAAAGTCTAGACTAGACTCCCTAGAGTTCCCTCTCTCTTCCGCAATGTCAGCACGGCTCCAACACGGTCATGATTGGCCTTTAATTACCGTTAACTCCACCCTCGGACCGTAGCAAGAGTCCGAGACGGCCCCGCACCTGATTAATAAACCGCATTCATCACGGCAGCATGGAAGGCACGTCTTTAACCAACTCGCTTGCCTAATAGAACGACAAAGACGAAGATGAAGGTTGCGATCGTGGGCGCCACAGGCGAGACAGGAAGATCCGTCGTCGACGGTCTTTTGAAGTCGAGTACCATTTTCGTAGGGATCCTCGCCGTCCGGCTACAAGACCTTCCCCGTTGATGAGACATGCAGGACATCAAAGCCCTAATCCGCCCGTCTTCGTTGAATAAGCCGGTCGTCCAAGATCTCAAGGCTCTTGGCGTCAACGTCGTCTCAGCCGATCTTCAAGGCTCCCAGGATGACCTCATTCAGATCTTAAAGGATATCGACGTCGTAATATCCACCATTCACTATCAATCGATCGCCGACGAGATTCCTCTATCATCAGCAGCTAAAGCGGCTGGTGTCAAGCGATACGTGCCATGCTTTTTTGCCACCGTTGCGCCTCGTGGTGTCATGCGTTTGCGCGATAAAGTCAGTCTTCCCTGTGCTAGGAGGGCTTTGGGATCATACATGGGCTAATGACCCTTAACAGAAAGAGGATATACTGGACCACGTCACGCGGATCTATCTCCCCTATACTGTTATTGACGTTGGTTGGTGGTACCAGATCACGCTCCCACGTGTCCCCTCCGGCCGCTTCGATTATGCACTCGTGGCTCCGATCAACTCTATCTTTGCTGGGGGAGATGTCCCTAGCGCACTCACCGATGTCCGCGATATTGGGCTGTATGTCGCCAAGATCATCGTTGACCCAAACACACTCAATAAAAAGGTTTTCGCATACACTGAATGCAAAACCCAGAAACAAATTTTTGATCTAGTTGAGAAGTTGACCGGTGAGAGGATACAAAGAACGGAGGTAAGTTCAAGCGGATCTCGAGAAGTCTAAGCTCTGGCAAGAGACTAACCAGGCATGTCTGAAGGTTTCTGCTGCCGATGTCAAATCGAAACTTGATGAGCTTGAGCTTGAAGCGTCGAATAGTCCGAGCCAGATACGTGCCACATATGAGTACTGGAATTCATGGGGTGTACGTGGTGATAACAATGCAGAGCATGCGAGGTACCTAGGATATCTCATTGCTGATGATTTGTATCCTGGCGCGAAGGGCCGGAGTCTAGAATCCTTTATCAGTGATATTCTTGACAAGAAAGTGGACAGAGTTTATAGTAAGTAGAATAGGAGGCTAAGAAGTCATCTTACTGGGTCTCCAAACTGTAGTGTCAACTGCGCAGAAAAATATAAGCTCATTTAAGCCAACACTGTACTGAAAGCAATTTATTTCAGTTTTATGAATCGAACCCTCCAAACTTAGCTGCATTTTTCATGAGAAGGGACTGATAGGACTCGTGGAGTCTGACCTAGTTTACTCGCGCTTTCATAACAATTCATTGCGCAGGGCTTATCAATCAATCAGATTTAAGCAGACAAATTGCAGCTTCTTAAAAACTTCAATCAATCGCCGCGAGGCTATAAACAAATTTTTAATCCTCCTCTTACACACTAGTCCTCCCACACCTATACCCCATCTTCAACACCGACGCATTGAAGAACACTGTCTGTGATCTCATAGAGGTTCCCGAACGCTTCTAAAATGTCATAAAGGACGCCCAAGTCCCTGTTTTCAGTCTGGATCCCGTCGTCATCTTTCGAACCTGACAGCGAAATTTGCCAAATCAACGGCAGCAGTGAAAAAGCGACACTAACAAGTGGCTGAGCAATGTTCGGTGAGGAATGGGTTAAGCAGCTTACAATGTATTAGGTAAGTATTTGACCAAGTTCCTTTCTTTCAGCTCAATGAAGTTCTGTGTGATACTACGGAGAGAATCTGTGACTTCTTCTGAGGCGTGCCATGTTTCATAAAGCCCATTGCTTCCGGCATCGCGGTTTGTGACAAGATGTATGATGTGATAGTTTAAACAGGCTTTAGCAGTGCTATTCATAGAGTCAGTGCGCCGGTCTCCCAGAAGAATTGAGAGGGAAACTTTTACTAGTAATAGATATACAGGACATTCGCGAAAAGTGTTAGGGACTGGTGCACCCCAGGTAGTCGTGTTGGGATCTGGAACTTGGCTACAGCTATCTGATGCCACTCGTCCAACCTGGGGCAGTGGCTTCTCAACTCTTGAGAGCTTCGATCACGGCTTTTGGGCTCGGGCTTCAAAGGGTAGCAAAACATAAGAATGTCGTTCATCGCAACTGTAAGCTCACACAGTGAGACCACTAATTGCACCAGCACCAGCTTTGTGGCTGGATCATATACCTCGGAGCAAGAAACCTCGTCGTCAATATCGTGTTCGAGCAGTCCCGGCTGGGAAAAGTCAAAGTCAGTGGGTTTAATCTGGAGAGGGCGCCGGAGACTAAGCGCCATGATCCTATCGCGAAGAATGCAACACCACCATAAACGCTTGAGAGTGGCTTTGTGTTTAGAGTTATCACTCATGCTGTGGTAATGGTCTGCACCAGCCATCTTTGCGAACTGAATGGCGGTGCTGAGCCAGTAGCTGTTCATCTTGTCGTAGATTGTAGGGGCATAATAGGTCAACATGAGTGCCACTTGAGCGCTGAAAACATTGTCCCTATGCTCATCCATATCAAATAGTCTCTACACTTTGGGTGAGTGATGTGGGTAAGTCGATATTGCGATAGGGGTTTTCCCTCACCTTGGTTGCAAAATAAAATGCAGATCGGCCCTGTCGGGCAGATATAAAGCCTAGATGCTCGAGTGTCGACTTGGAGACGAACTTTGATCACAAAGCATTAAAACCCTTTCTTGCTTGCATGGAAAGGACGACCTTACCGGACAAGCTACAAACATCATAGCCTGGAGAACAACCAGGGGCAAACGCCCAGTACGTGTCGCCTCACATGGCCGTGCATTGTAAGCGGCCCAAAAGTCGCCTTCATTGATGAGAGGTAAGGTAGGATGGACGTGAAGGAAGTATTGACGAACAAACTCATCCAGTGCCGGTTTCCCTGGCAAGTGAAGACAACCTCTTTTCTCAAGGTACCTTACGTCATCTTGATCCAAATTCCACAGCGTATCAGCTGAGACGAAGTGGTAGAGGGAAAAAAGTACAAACGAGTGCCCATTGGTTTCCTGCCGTCGGCAAATAAAGGACTTGGATGCCTGGACTGGCCTTCCCAGTTGCGACGGCGTATTGAACATGACCGGGGAG
Organism: Nectriaceae sp. PG4201; assembly: GCA_023628695.1. Lineage (NCBI taxonomy): Eukaryota > Fungi > Ascomycota > Sordariomycetes > Hypocreales > Nectriaceae > Nectriaceae sp. PG4201. Next base: position 23,603 of record JAMAKE010000169.1, on the reverse strand, counting down.
AAGGCTATACTAGGTAGGTTATCCACGGTTAGAGCGTCTGCGCCTTTGCCTCTGCCTCTGCCTCTACTACCACCTCCGGTGTCGTTCGGGGACTCAATCTGAACATTGCTCGCCGAGTTTCTGAAGGAAACCCCTAGACTTTCATTTCTTTGACTGAATGTCAAGGATTCTTCTTCAGTATTTTCCTTATTCAAGGTAGTGAAGAACCTGTCCATTTCAAGGATCTCATCCGGTTGAGTTTCATTCGATTGCGTCAACTGTACACTGAGTTCCTGTTGCTTCTCACTGTGCCCATCAGCCTGACTGATAATAGATTTCGCGAGCTCGTCATTACAGAGACAAAATGTGGTTTTTTTTTGCCAAGCTTGAGCGACTTCAATGGGGTTGATATGCTCGTGCTGTATCTGTTGCTGACACTGGGCTGCGACCTGAAAGGGTATCCTATTACCATTAGCTTATCCAGTGTTATTTCCAGGGTAGATGTTCAAATCATACCAGTTGCACCGTCTGGATGGAACGATGCATTCTCCTTTGTCCAAGGTGCAATTGGTGCACGGCGAGCCATGCAACACGACATCGCAGCGAACCTTTCTCGTCCTGCAAGAGAGACAGGCCCTCGCGGCTCGACGCCTGGGTTTACGGTCAGGTTTTTGGATATTAAGAGATGTTGCCATGTTGTTTGGTCAAGACTTTACAGTCATCAACACTTCAGATGGATTATGATTTTTGAAACAGATTTGGCATTTGTTTCCATCCGGATACCTGGCCATGATTGTGGCGTGCCACTGATGTCTTCTTGGCTGCTAGTCTCGGTGCTGTGGGATACACATTCCCCGCCAAGTAGCCGGGATCCCCTGTTGGAACGTTGTACTACTTTTGCGCTACATCATTGTGGACTTACGTTCGCCGAGGGTACTATAACACCTGGTTCCACTTCAGCAAACCCCGTAGACAAGAGTAGTAAGTTATCCCGAGGTCTCGGATCATCCGGCATTGGCCGCCATCTGCCAGTACGAGAATACGCGTCCGTTTGCCGACTGGAGCTAAGGTAGTTGAATTACTGGGGTATGAGCTTTCACAGGCAGATCAAGCAGTCCGGTCTGAGGTATTGGATTGTCGTGTGCCCAACTTATGTAACGTTATTCTGTTGAAAATTCGATGACTTCCTCAGCACCCTCAATATTACGGGCTTTGTGATTACCATCCGCTCATTCTGCTCTTTTTAGCCTATTCAGAGCGGGCCCGCCATGATAACCGGCCAAATCTGAATTGCTGGTGACTTGATGATATGGGAGGCCGACACGCACACGTATGCACGCCGGAATTGGCACATTTTCGGGTTTTCAACCATCAACTTGATGGCCTTTTACGAAGATCCGTTCTATTTGCGCTCGGTAGATACAACTATGCCAACCCCAATGCGAAGCTTATTAGATTCACCCGCCCAATAGGATACAAATCGTTACCTTGGATTTCCAAGCTTCACAGTTTAGTAAACCGACTCGACTGCTTAAGTGAATCAGCCGGCAGGTCGCGATACTTCTCGTATAGCCTCAAGGCCTCCGGGTTGGCAACCGTCCCACTGACAGGAACTTTGCGACCATTCACAATATGCTTGACGTTGATCTCGCACTTTTTTCCGTTGGTGGTGTAGGGAATATCTGCTACCTCGAAGATGAAGCTTGGGACATGGCGCGGAGAGCAGCCATCTCGGAGAGCAGACCGGATGCGCAGCTCTACCTCTGGGGTGAGACGGCAGCTAGGTTTCATCTTGACAAACAGTAGCACCCTCTCGTCTTGATCGATACCGCGTTGCTGTCCAACGCAGAGACTGTCCAACAGTTCGGGCAGAGTATCTGTAATTGCATATATCTCTGCAGAGCCAAAGCGGACCCCGGATGGATTGAGCACACCATCTCTGGGTAAGCATTAGATTGACCAGTAGAGGAAGGGCTGAAGCAGGTAGAACTCACGATCTCCCAAGCATCATGATACCATTGGTATCTACCAGGCGTTGAACAAAGTCCCCTTGGCACCAAACACCAGGGCCAAACCGCTCAAAGTAGGATGACTTATACTTATCCCGTCCATTTTTGCCAGCGAATGCTAGTGGTTGGCTTGGGAAGGGTTTTGTGCAAACCAGTTCACCTGGGGCACCAGAAGCTTCAATCGAGGTAGGCCTTTCGGCTGCCGAATCGTAAATGTCAACCGCCATCCCAAGTGCTTTGCACTGGATCTCGCCAGCATACACAGGAAGAAGCGGAGTGCCGCAAACAACTACGATACGTCAGTAAAGATCTTCAGGTAGCTTGTGTAACCTTGTCTAGTTGCATACATGACCCTGCAATATCGGTGCCACCACTCATCGACACGAGGTGTGCCGAGGGGGGAAATGCAGTGGCGTAGAACCAGTGGTATAGATCTTCAGCCAGCACAGATCCTGTTGAAGTTACGACTCGCAACTTGCTGAGATCAAATTGCTCTCCTGCCCGTGCGATGATTAGCCTAATCTCAAATAGTTAATTGAGTTTATAGGGTTGGAAGCTCACTCACGTGGCACCACACCGAGACTTTTCAGCGTTGAGAGATAGCGGGGAGAAGTTCCGAAAATACCAACTCTAGGTTTGAGTGAGAACAGAAACCACCATTGGATGAGGAAGAAAGTACCTAACTTTCTCGGCTAGCTCCAGCAAGATTGTCGGCCGAGGGTGAAAAGGAGACCCATCGTACAGAAGCATTGCGGCTCCGCAGGAGAGGTTAATGAAGTTCAACACCCACATTACCCATGACGTCTAGAGGCACTTAGTGTAAGTTCAGAAGAGTCGCAAAAGCAATGTCTCAACTCACTGTTGTATACTGAAACACCACATCCGTCGTGCGAACATCGTGCTGCAGAATCATGTCCGCCCTGACCTTCAAGGCTACTCCCTAATATTGGATCATGAATTTCAAGGTCCTCTAAGCTTCTTTGGAGGTTCACCTACTCCAGCCGTATGGATTATGCACTTGGGAGCTCCTGTCTATCAAGATCGGTCAGCAAAGCCGATCCACGACTCGACAGGAGAGACAAACTGTTCCAGAAGAATACAGGATGAAGGCAGGATGAGAGAAGGGGACCATGTCGAATGCCAGGGCATCGCCTGTGTCACGAGAAAGAAAGTTTTCGAACGAGCATCCACGGCTGATATCTGATAGGTTCACCTTGAGGCCGCAGGAAGGAATAATAACAACGTCCGTCAGTTTTTCGCTCTGCCGCTTGAGATGAAGAGCCCATTGTTTAATGCGTCGCACAAGCTCAGTAATCTTTCCCGCGTAGGAGTAACCATCGTCGGCGAAGACGATCTTTGGGTATACCTGAGAGTACCGATCAACAATACTAGTAACTCCCAGATCACACGATGTCGACGACCAGATGGCGCCGATAGAGAGAGCCGCCAGAGCAATGGCGATGGCATTGACGGAGTTAGAGATAACAGCAGCAACAACATCGCCGCGTCTCACTCCGGAGCTCAGCATGGCGCTGCGTAACTGACGGACACGCTCCCTAAGATCTCCCCAGGAGACCTGTTCTAGGCCAGAAGCAGTCTCTCTGGCAAAATGAATGGCCACGTCTTCGTTACTACGGTATCGCAACATCATTTCTGTGATGTTGAGCAACTCGGTCGGAAAGAATTGTGCAGGAGGAAACATAGCCCATGTAGACGATTCCTGGCAAAACACGTCAGCGCTCGAGTTATCCAGTATCCAGTAGCGACGATATTTCAGCTATCAATGGGATCAAACTACCTTGTATTGAAGCATCGGACCTATTTTGTCACCATTCTTGGGGCCAACTTGGAGCCAAGCGTATGCATCTTCCCAAAAGTTTTGGAACGTTTCTGCGTTAACCGACCAACCATGCAAATCCTCGTAGGTTTCTAGCTGAATGCCGTGTTTATTGTTAACATAGTGGATGAATTTGGTCACAGCGGCCTCATTTATGTTTCGAGGCTTCCATACGGGCACCTTTCGTTCACCAGTCATGGCTGGGTCGGATGTGTGGTTGGGGAGAGACAAGCCCAGATCACGCGCTGGCGGCTGAAGTGAATAGTCGAGCGATGGACATGTAAACTGAGTCATGATCAGGAGGCAAAAAGGATGTCTCACGTCGTGAAGCTTGAATTTCAATAATAGACTCCATCCTCTTCGGTTCACCTAGTAAGCCTAATACTACACGAGGGTTAAGCCCTCGGCTTCACTGTCGTATTGTATCGCGGATCACCTTACATGCCGTGAGTATGATAGCTCGAAACTGTTGGGTAGACTAGAATTCTGTGGCTCGGCTTTCCATGGTGTAGATGCCGCGGCTATCAGCTACTCCTACAACCTTCGCGTAGCGTGGTGTGATGATCGCCTCGGCATGCAGCTCGACGTCAGCCATCGTCGTTTGCCGCAATCTATCTTCGCACACATATCGCACCAGGCCGGAACGAGTCACGTTCGATATTTGCTGGCTATGACCCAAATTAAGACACATGTAGTGAAGGGATCGGCGATTGAGATTGCGATCCAAACAGCAGACCACATAGAGATGATGTAATTCCCTTCTTATCACCCAGACTATACACACGTCATTATATCACTCCAGTCTCATATCTTAATCATTTGCATATCATGAGGCGTCGGCCACATTCATATGGTGCTTATCGCTCTCATTCTATTTACAAAGGCCTGCTTTACAACATGTGAGTTTTCTCCCCAGCGCTGAAAAGCATGGATTACACCTGGTACACGTGCAATTCCGTCTGAACTCCAGCCGCAAGGAGCTTGTATGCGTAGGCAAGGTCCTCGTGGAGGAAAATGTCTAGCTGACCGATGTCGAGATATAGTGGCGGAAGCCCTGTCACATTAGTGATTCGAGTAGGCGAGGCAATTGGTGATACGTTATTAGTGCCCCGAGCCTCACCGAGGTAGGTAGCCCAGCCCGTAAGGACATCCTTGATGCTGAAAACGGCCAAGCCCGCCGAATGGTCAATCTCAGTCCTGTCGTCCAGCATGGGATAAATCAGAATCTGTTTCGCCAATGGTGGCAATAAGTTGCGGTCTCTTGCTAGGAGAGTCAGCCCGGCAGCTAACCCCCCCCTGCACTCTCGCCCATCACGGCGATCTGGCTGCCATCGATGCCCAGTTTCTCTGCCTGAGCCTGAAGGTATAGCAGCCCACACCAGCAATCCTCCACGGGCGTTGGGTAAGGGTTTTCGGGCTCCCACCGATAGCCAACCGAGAAGATGGGTATTCCAGACTGGGAGACAAAGGACACGAGAGAGGGCAGAACGTCCTTGGCGTGTACGGATATAAACCCTCCGCCGTGGATGTGTAGAACAGCCGGGGTAGGCCCAGAGGATGCGTATTCTCCTTTCTTCAAGAGGTGATATATCGCAACCTCGTGTCCATCAACGGATGGTGTTTTTGTGCACTTTGACCGCAATCTCATCCGGGAATGTATATGCAGAACCAACAAAAAGTTGCTCGTATCTGAGTCTCCTTGTCGCAACATCGTGAACTGGTAGCACCTCTCTCTGCGCTTCCAACTTGGGACCTGCCAAGGCCAACCATTCCGAATCATATTGTAAGGGCATCTTCACTTCAATTTGGGGAATCGTCTCGGAAGGTATCGGATCGGCGACACTATATGTTTGGTGTGTTGAAAAGGTCGTTGGAGATTGGTAAATACTACTGTTATCAATTATACAAAACCTCACGCCGCACCTGATGGGCCTAAGCTTAAGATGACGTATAAGTACTTCTCCGAGGCCCGAGTAAGTTAGTACTCCAACTTACTGAGCCGTACACGAAAGCAATTACCCGAGGTAGAAACCTCTCTTGGGAGTGATACAGAGTAATCCATTTCCATTTGCAGACTTATCTTCAATGACCTAATAACAGTGTATAGTCCAAGAATAGGAACATCACTCGGAACACCATATTGTCAACTCTCATTCCATCACGCTGATTCCTTACCACATACGATCAGCCCTTGACACAAGAATCAAAGCCCTCCTTCCATGCAAGTTTCGTAGCACAGCTTGATGATAATAAACTCCAGGTGATTAAGCAGGTCTGAGATTATATTCTATGAAATGGTTCCTCCGCCTTGGCAGGTTTTCAGCACACTTTTCCCGCTTTCATCCTTCGTTTTCGACAAGGAATACCCTACAACTTAGCTTGGCCTTCTGCCTTTTCCCCCTCCCCTGTTGTCTTGTAGCCGAATAGATATGCGGCAACTTTCCGAATTTGTACCTCTTCGCTCCCTTCAGTTATTCGGTACCGTCGAAAATGTCGCCAGATGTGCTCGAAAGGAAAATGCCTTGAATATCCATCGCCGCCGTGGATCTGAATAGCCCGGTCGGCCGACTCACAAGCCAGCCGATTCGCATAGTAATTACACATGCTGATCTTGTGCCCAAGTTGCTTCTCGATAGCGACCCACGGCGCTTTTCCGGCCGCCTTAGCCCGGGCGGCGACTTGGTCCATCTCCACGGCTGTACGGAGGATCAACAGCCTCAGCATCTCGGCCTGGGTTGAGAGCTCTACGAGAGGCCATTGAATAGCCTGATTGACGGATAGAGGCTTCCCAAACACCCTGCGCTTGTTGGCATACTCAACACTTCGATCGATACAGTATCGCGCAGCGCCACAGCTTGAGGCTGCCTGACGAATCCGATTCTCATGAGTGAATGTCTGGGCAATTGCTAGTCCGTTGTCGACGGGACCCAAAATGGCTGAGGCTGGAACGCGGACCTTTTGGAACATGACAGTCGCATGGTCGCTAGGCATATTGAGCGTCCACTCATACGAAGCGACAATGACGCCAGGAGAGTCTCGAGGCACCAGGAATGCCGTGATACCCTTTGCATCCCCGTCTATTCCAGAAGTCCGAGCAAAGACAACGCAAAAGTTAGCCGTGTGCATTCCCGTTTGCCATTTCTTATTTCCGTTTATCTCGTACCCAGGTTCGCCCGAAGGAAGCGTGATAGGCTGAGCTGCTGTGTCCATATAGGTGGCGTCAGAACCGTGTTCGATCTCAGTCAATCCAAAGGTAGCTCTCAACTCCCCGCGGATACTGGGCGGAATAAGTGCTTTCTGCTGCTCTAGGGTTCCGTAGTGATAGATCATGATAACGAACGGGATATTTCCCACAACACTATGTTCGCTCTGGAGGTCGTTGGCTAGACTGATACCGCCTCCATAGATAGGATGCGAGGTGAGGTGGTATCGGATGGCACACATATATAGATTTAACGAAACATTGCCTGACCCGCCATATTCCCGTGGACATGCGAAGCGGTAGAAGCCTGCCTGATCGGCGAGCTTCTTGACCTGGCGGAGCAAGTACTCCCAATCCTCGGTGGGTAGGCCCTGGTTGTCCCATTGCGTCCGTGAGGTTTCGCGGCGGTGGTCAAAGAAGCGAATGTTATCATCTTTGTGCTGTAATGGAATGATAGTGTTTTCGACGAAGGCGTCGATGCGCGAGAGATACTCCCGAAGCTCTAGAGGGAGTTCAAAGTTCATGACGGATGCCTTAAAAGGGGTTCGAAAAAAACCACGTTCGGCGGTCTTGATTTGGCAGTAAGAACATTGGAGGTGTACATTGCTTGAAATATGGTCATGATTACCTTAGACTCTGAGAAGTCGCTCCAAACTGGATCTTATGTCCCTGCCTGCCGGGCGGAGCGAGGCTACTGGATCCAGTTCCGAGGGCTCTCGGCTTCATCGGCAATCTCGAAATCCCTGCACTTTAGTTAGGTATCTCTAGGCCGTAACAGCGCTTAGTCCGCCAAGCCGTAATCTTGGCCATCGAGGGTAAAATGATAGCAGATTATAGCTTTTGTTGCGCATTTTCACCAAGGCGCTGAGAACCGTCCGTTTGAAGAGCCATAAGTCCCGGTGTGTGAACACAAATCAAGAACGCTCGACGACTTCTTCCCGGATTGCTCCACGCCCAAGTCTTTCCAATAAAAAAAGGGATATCAGGCAGTAGTTGTAGTAGACCAGGCGGCATCGTTTATTTTGTCCGTAAACTACAGAATGATTTCAGGCACTCCCTCGACGGCTGCCTCACAGCATGCCCTTGATAATAAGTCTTTGGGACAATACCTCTTTTCAACAGGTAAAATCCTGGGCCTATAGCTACCAATTTTGACCACAAAAATCGGCGTAAGTCCTGATATTCTCCCTAGTCAGAAATTCCCAGTAAACAAAGTCGTGGCACAGTTGGTTTTCTGCCATTGAAACTCTCGCCTGGCTTCATTCACTCGATGCGGACACGATTGGCCTGCAAGGTTACGGAAAAAAGATGAACTTCTATGCTCGTCACTGCAATACCAGGAGTCGCATCGAAGCCAACAAGCTGCCGTCAAAGATGCGAAGACGGGCAAAGCCCTAGGCCGAGCTCACGAGAAATATGACCAGATAATGAACTATGTGAGAAACAACTTACCAAATGATCGGTATGCCATTGTGCATGGAGATTTCAAGTTCGATAATCTGGTTTGTCCTCAGTTACTCCGGTCAAAGGGCCTTTTCTGACGAGTTCGCTTGGTCTAGATCCTTCATCCTACCGAGCCAAGAGTGATTGCGATCCTCGACTGGGAATTATCCACCATCGGCCACCCGCTTATGGACCTTGTCTTCCACGTCAGCCCCTATTTCGAGGACTACATGAAAGTCGGAAAGCCCGTTTCATCACCGCTCGAGTCACCATACAAGGCGGAGAATCGGAAGGCAAGTGGAATGCCGGAGCTGCAAGAGCTTCTTGACCGCTACGTAGAGATTGTCGGCTTCGATCCTCGCAAGGATGGAGGAGGCAAAGATTGGGAGATTGCCACAGTCTTTCAGTACATCCGAGGAGGCACCATCAGTCATAGAATTCAAGCACGCATGATCAGCGGTCAGGCTAGCAGTGAATTCAGTCACCTGTATTTCGCAAAAACCAAGAAATCTTTGGATGCGGCATTTCAGCGGATAGTAAATCTCAAGGAGGAGCAAGCTAGATTGCCCAGGCTTTGAGGTTCGCCTCTGACGGTGCATCCATATCTCGCGATTATTTTAACCGAGTGTTACAACTAGCCAACCATTTTGGATTGTCCACTTCACTCGACATTATTTGGTCGAGATGCCAAGTTATATGGGAGAAGTGGTGCCCTCGGCCCGTGGCGACGCCAGCAATCTGTGGATAATTCGCGAAGGACCCCTGAAATGGCCATGTTTACCCGGCAGCTATGAAGATAAAGTATCTCTGAGATCATCTGAGTAACTGAGAGCATGTTTCTTTTGTGATGTGTGATGTGTGAAATTCTTGCCTAGGAACGGATGTGATGTCCTCGAGTATTTAATGCCATCCTAGCTCTCCAGGCCTCGAGGAACTTGAACAACCGTCTGAAGTCTCCTGCAAGGGTGTCGAAAAATCCATGTAGCGGAAAGGGATACATTGTCGTACAAGGCAATTGACAATGATCCGAAAAGTAATCGACAGCTTCTTGTCATTCACCCAAAGACATCAAGGCTCATTAGTTAGTGTCACACATACAAACTTCGCTCTGAAGGTCACACGACTTCGGGTTATACAACAGCTTTCATACTGTAGCCAGTTGGTATCAGCTTCAGAAACATCAGTTATGGCTCTTGACCGGCTGGAAAAAAGCTGCTGTTGTTGTGTTAAAAACCTCCAAGTAAATACGAACTTCATTTTACTGGGGGCACAACGCGGGAATCCCCATGCTGGAAATGCTATATGAAGGCACTATGATAGTCGGAATACTCGAGATACTCGAACCGCCTTTTCAACTTGCGGCTATTGAAAATTTTCCTCCGCAGGACCTCGGCAGGTAAGGAAGAAGCTCATAGCCGGGGGTTTATCCACGCTCTCTAGGCCTACGTGTTGATGTAGCTACATTCTGCGGTCACATTGTATCCCTATGGAAGAACAGTAGTATTTATTTCATGCCAACCATGTATTCTTTCTCAATTAACATGTCTCCTTGTCAAACTCTTCCCCCCATTTAAAAGTCCAAGAAGACATTGAATAATCATTACAATATCAGTGCTTCTAGCATTCTCTTATCACAATGTTGGAAACAACCCTGGAGCCCAAAGGAATGCCTGTCTTTCCATCCCAGCTCAAGCATGCAAAGCTGGATAATAGCGATGCTGCTGCTGCTGCGCAACGCAAGTACATTGAAGAACGCAATAAGCGGCTCCGCTCCGACGGTTCCAGCCAATACATCAAACTCTACGCCCATGAAAAATTTAAGCAGATCAAAACGGACCCATGGTTTGAAGAAAATAACCGTCATTCTGGCACTACTCCGCCACAGGATGGCTCTTGCCACGAGATTCTGATCCTCAGCAGTTTAAAAGCACAGCATGCTACACAATCTAGCATTTTGCAGAGACCCGACGCCATAACTGGCCTACGCGTCTACACAGTCCATCACGACCAAGTGCCCTGAGAAAAGATAGGCACAGGCTTCCCGAACGAACCAAGCAGAATCTAACGGTCGCTGATTCATACCACTCAAACTACTCGTGCTCCCTAGCCTTGGATACTTGCCATTGCGTCATCAGCAAACTGTCAACATGTCATACGACCTGCCATTGAGAGGCATACGGGCTCTTGAGCTCGCTGGTTTAGCTCCCGGTGACTTTACTTAAACTGTGCCTTTGGGCACATAATTTCTCTCCATCTAATGCCAGCCCTAGGGCTGTTTTGTGGGCAGCTGTTGTCTTCGTATGGCGCTTCCGTCCTCCGCATTGATCGGGCCGAGTGACTCACAGCATTCCGACTTGCTCACCTCCTATAAGTCGTCCATAGTCTTGGATCTAAAGTCTGCAGCATGAATCGCCCTGTTGAAGACTCTCCTCGCCAAAGTCGACGCGTCGATCGATCCATTCCGACCTGGGGTCCTCGAAAGACTCGGCCTTGACCCGACCACTCTTCTAAAGGAGAATCCACGGTTAAGTATTCTTCGTCTCACCGGTTTTCGGCATGACGGTAAGTACAAGGATCTGGCGGGCCATGACATCAACCATCTCGCCGTTTCAGGCCTCCTCAGCATGCTAGGTGCTCAAGGTAGTCCGCCATCTCCGCCTGCTAACGTCCTAGCTGACTATGCCGGCCGGTGGCCTCGTTGCATTTACTGGTGTGCTTCTTGCAATCATACATCGTAGCTCAAGTGGCAATGGCCAGGTTGTAGAGGCTACCATGGTTGATGGTGTCAGCTACCTCGGCACTACCCCGCGGCTGGGAATCAAGGAGCCTGTCTGGAGTGGCGAGAGAGGCACTAACTTGTTAGACGGCGGATGTCCCTATTATAGGTGCTACGAGTGCAAAGATGAAGGGAAGTACATGTCAGTGGGTGCATTAGAGATAGAGTTTTGTGAAAACTTGCTGCGAGGCTTGGAGCTCGACCCCCAAATCATTGATTCTAGCAAAATACAAAGAGAAGAGAAGAGATGCTGGCCGTGGATGCACCACTTGTTCGAACAAAGATTCAAGCAAAAGACACGAAGGGAATGGGAGGCTATTTTCAGTGTCCTAGATGCGTGTGTTGCACCAGTCCTGGAATACGGGGAGCTAGAGACAGTGGGGTATCAACAAAGACCACTCGTCCACTTGCAAAGGTCGCCACCAAAACCCGTCGATGCACCCTGGAAAGGAAAGATTCTAAAACCTGGGCAAGGAGGTGAACAAACTCTAATGGATTGGTTTGGTTGGGCAGAGGGAAAAGACTACGATATCGGAGGTCAAAACGTCTTCACGGCCACAGAGAAGAGTAAGCTATGATAGACGCGATGTGTCCGGAGAGAACAGGAATCAGAAATAGACCTTAAGTTATGAGTAGTTTGGTAGAGACCCCGCACCAGGATCGCGAAGAGGTCTTCTGCTATCAGTACACGGAGAAATGGAGATCAGGGAGCACCGCGAGATGGCTACTTTCCACTCGATGGCATTCAATTTATCATCTATGGTGAGTAAGAGCTTCCCACTTATCGGAAACATCGGATGACACAACCTCTCCAGCTGCCCAGAACATAACGCATTGAACAAGACGTTGTGACAATGTAACCCGGGGACCAAAGGCTGAGATAAAAGAACTACATGCATAACATGCAAATTATCGTCACGTAAATGCCACATTGTTTGCCAGGGACATATTGCTGTCGGCGTCGAAGTTCATCAGTGCTGGGACTAGGCAATCAATGTCGACCCAGTTGCCCATGAATGAGGGGTCAGGCATGATCCCACCACACTCCTGACTGTTCTCAAACTCAGCATTATCTGCTGACCACGCTTCGAATTGACCGTTGAGAGGGGTGGGTGGCAGAACAATGCCAGTGTCGAAAGGATCAACGTCGTCTCTATCCAGAGGCTCCAGGTGAACTTGCTGGTTGCGAGTGCTTGGGGGACTTGGATAAGGCGTCCCGGTACGGCCAGAAGTCGCGCAATCTAGATTCGATGTTGGAAACCCCACTACCTGAAGCTTGGCCTCTTCGGCCTTGGATAAAAAAAGAGCAGGCCTCATCATTGGAACGTTGATGTCTGTATTCTTTAGAACTGCCTCGAGATACTGAATAGCGTAATCGGCCGAACCGTACATATCCTGCAGCTGCTGCAGGGCGTGCACGCACTGATAGAAGCGGCCGATGCTGATGTTGCGGACCTCCTCTTCGAGAGAACGAATATCCATCAAGTGGATGAGACTGGCTGATAGAAACGCCGGGACACTGCTCGTGGAGAGGTATCGAAGCTGGTTGCTGGTCTGTAAATTGAAGGCGAGCTTTGTAATGGCAACGGCGGCGTCTGTAACCTTCTGCCTCGATACCTTCTTTCGAGCACCATCCGATCCGTCGCATCCGGGATAAAATGCCTGCGGCTTGTGCAACACACTCATTGAAGTGAGATAGATCATGTGCAGGAGGGCTTGGTGTAGTCGTATAATCTGGGTTGCCTCGTCATTCTTGTCTTCCGAGTCTGGTGCGCCAGGCGCGTACTTTGAGCGGTGATCCTGAGAGCTGAGCCACTCATTCAGTTCTACGTCGCACTTGGCTAGATCCTGCAGTTGCGCTTCCGACTGCTTTGGGACAACGGTGACCTTCAGCATGTATTCAGAGCCGGCCGGCTGGTTGCCCATCAGCGAGTATTGAGAGTGTAATATGTGGCCCAGACCGACGCAGAGTTTACTCAACTCGATGCACATGACGGTCATCTCTGACCGCGCTGAATTTCCCGACGCCGTGAGTCTCGACTCTCCGAGGAGGTTGGCGATAGGTTCCGAAGGGGGTCGCAGATCAAAGTCGTCCATCGTAAGCGGAGGAACGCCGAAATCCTCATCACGAACTCTCGAAGGACGGCGGATCCCCAGGGCCAGCAGCCGGTCTCGCATGACACAAGACCACCAGATGCGGCGCCTGAGCTGTCTCTTTCTGATCGGGACCCTGGACGGCTCCGGCTCGCGATGGAAGCCTACAACTTGAGCAAGACTTAGGGCGATGCCCATCCAGTACCAAGTGTCCTTGTCATCAGCCGGGCAGTCGTACCAGTAGGTCATGAGCAGTACAGCCTGGAGGAGCGGTAATCGGTCTTGTTCACAGTCGAGCCCGTAAAGCAATCGAACACGGCCAAAAAAGGCCTTACGAGCCGCCTTCCTGCTTTTGAATCCACGCGCATGTAGGAGTTTCGCGTCGACAAACGTGACGCTGGCAAACATGACGGCCTGGAATAGTAGCAAGCTCACAGGATCACGTCCATCCGCACGCATAATAGGGTGCAGAAAGTCCTCGAGATCTATGGCCGGCATGAAAGGATATACAATGTACACGTAAGTTCTCAAGAGCTCATCCCGAAAGGCGTCGTCAGGGATGGTCAGAGCGTCCTTGTCGGCAAGGTACTGCAGGTCCCGTGGGCCCAGATGGCGCGGTAGGGGACGAATGTAGGGCGGTAGATGCGGTGTAGAGCCATCAGGTTGCTTGGGTTGTGTTTGTGGAACCCTCTGTCTTGAAGGCCACTGGTCCGAGCGAGGAGCATCCCTTGGCGAGGGGTTGCTCTGGTGATCGTGTTGATTCTCAGGATGAACATTGACGTGGATCTCATCGGCAACCTCCGGAGAGGGAGAAATTCTTTGCTGGTCTGCAGATACAGTTTGTTATTCCTCTTGTCTTAGTCGAGGAGCACCTCATGTAAACTCACCTTCAAAGGACAGCGATACAAGGTAGTCGCTCGTCCGGTTTCCTCCCAAGGGACACGATAGCAGCGTAGTTGCCGCAGGCGATGGGTCGACTCGCGGACGAGTTGTTGGATTGGGAGGGTCGTTGGGAGAAGGAGACTCGGGAACAGCTTGGCTGGATGTCGTACCGGGTTTTCGACCCCTATTAGACTCCCGGACGACGCAATCGAGGTTGTCAAGCCGACAATTGGTGCACGGGTGTCCCCCGCCGACCACATCGCAGCGCACCTTGCGGTTGCGGCAGGAGAGACAGGCTTTGGAGGCGCGTCGTTTGGAAGCACGCTCGTTACTGTTGTCCCATGCTGTGCGTTTCTGAGCTGATGCTGATACTGATGCTGAAGCTGAGCTTTCTCCAGAACCGGAGCCAGAGCCAGAGCCGGCACTAGTGTCCCGATTGGGATTGGAATTGGGATTTGGCGACACCATTGGGACAGGACCATAGGGGGAGACAGCGTCAGAATGGATAGGTTGTTTTGAAAAGATAGAAAGCCGAGGGTCAAGGTTAAAATCAACAATGCGACCAGGCCGTGATTTTTGTGATGCAAGATAAGCGATCGGTGGATATAGAATCCGGGGAAGAGTTAACGAGCTAAGTATTGCAGGGTTCCCCGCTTCCCACCCCGCTTCCCCGCGGGCTGGTCCAAGAGCCCGGCACCGAACAGTTCACACCATCTCACAGGTTGCTGATGCACTAGGCTAAGTCTCATTCGAGTTCTACAGCTAAGCTCAGGGTAGGTGGGTATATAGCCAGAGGAAGACAATGTCCAAGACTAAGATGAAGCCTCTGAAGAGTTGTTTCCGAACCCTTGCCGATCTTATTAGTGGGGTTGGGATATCACAGCAGAGTTTGTGTTGATTCTTCAAACCGAAGCCCAGAACTGGAAGCAAATGATGAACGTTGGACTGAGTGTCAAGGTAACTGTCATCAAGCTACATTTTTTTTCACACGTAGCAACCATAACGGACTGTAGCCTAAGCGAGCGAATCACAATTCCTGGCTTGATAAACCATGGCCTGATGTTGGAATTGACGCTACAGACGACTAGATCCACTTGAGGCTAGGCTAGCTAAGAGAGACAGGGTTAAGGGTCAGAGGGGCCAGCATTTGGAGCTAACGAGTATCCAAGTGCCGGCTCTGAGCAATCTTGATAGCCTCGGGGAACTCTCTCCGGCCCTCGGCTAATTTCTTCCATTCTTAGCACTGAGTTCTACTAGGGTTTCAGCCTACTCTAAAGCGAACACCGCGGCCCAGAGAGATTCTTTAGACAGCTACTAATAATACGTACGCCACAGATTTGCTTACTTCTCGTGGCTTAATATACCAGTATGCTCCAGGCCTTTGTAGTTATACCGATAATACCGATAAATGATGTAAGCAACATGTAGTGCGTATAGCTCTGGCTTAAATAAAGATTAGCTCCCTTAATATCTTAATGATCGATTTCTAAGCGATAGCTAGTACATTAAGGAATTGACTTTGTGTTTCGATATCGTATCATAAGGAACAATCATTCTCATTCCGCAGTAATCTATCCGTTTATACGATGGCTCGGACATCAATCATCGCCTGCTTCAAACTCAAGACCAAAGAATTGCACGATGTGGTTGGTGTGGTTCTATAAGAACATTGCTAAATTTCATTCTGATATACAATAGTTCCTTGAGAATCTTTTGTGTGCCGCCGATATTACGTTGAACGAGGAACCCAAGACCCTCAAATACATAGTAGCAGTACCTCTGGACGAGGAACCCGCCGTCGCAGGGAGTATATATGTCATTGAAGAGTGAGTCATGCGGCAATAATATGCCCCAGAGCTAAGCAACCGCAGATACGCAGACAGGGCCGGTCTTGAGCTTCACTCCTATCAACCCGCTGTCCGAGAGATAATGCGACTCATAGGAGATGGCGTGCTGGCAAGTAACCCATTGGCATTAATCCTTGGAGTCGACGAGGACCTCAGTTTTGTCCAACCAGAAGTAACACAGCTTTCTGACACATGCGTGATATGAATTTGAAATGTACCTCACTTAGAAAAATATGCGGAGAATTGATAAAGGCGTTACGACCGACTTTACAGCTTGAAATTGCAGCACCTACTC
The DNA here is from genome assembly GCA_023628695.1 of Nectriaceae sp. PG4201. NCBI lineage: Eukaryota > Fungi > Ascomycota > Sordariomycetes > Hypocreales > Nectriaceae > Nectriaceae sp. PG4201. The sequence continues at coordinate 7,239 of JAMAKE010000169.1, read as the reverse complement.
AACGGGGGTCATCTACCTTCCGTATTCAATGTACAGGTTTTGTCGCAAATCTACTCGAATTGGAGTGGTCAAGGTCATATCTCGAGCTAAAACAGCCCGGGGAATATTAGATAAGGAGGGAAATATCTAGACGTAACACTAGGCCATCGTACAATGTATTATTGCGTCTGAATTTCACCGTTAGTAACATCGATAGATCAGGAGCCCTTAGTCTATCCCATCAGAGAAGTCGCAGTCAATTGTCTTCTCTCTCAGCCCCGCTTCAATATGAGCTGGTTCAGCCAGTCTGCCAGATATAAAGCAATCGTATTGTGGACGATTTCTTAGCCGCAGGGACAAATGTCGAAGATGTGGTATAGGCGGGAGCAATGACTTACGAATGAGGCGCAACTCTCAAGAAGTATGGCCAAAAGGCTCGGTAAAACTGAAGCAGGCCTTCCTTGCGGATCACCTTGGCGAAGCAATCTACGGTTCCAGAGTACATGGGGAGACCATTCCGGTATCCAGCCAGTGACTGATTCTGTAAACGCGTCTTGACGAAATCAAAGGGTAACTGATGAATGCCCCGGCGAAACCGGCAATGGTCGCTCCTAACGCCGTTCGCTTTTGCCGAGACACTGAGGAGTATTTGCTGATCTGATCTAATGTTTGGACTCGGAGTAGAAAGCCAGCTGGCCAAAATTGGTGGACATTGCTCGGATAATGGTAGGTGCACCGCCCTTCCAGAGACTAAGAATTCCTTCGCTCTTCGCGATACGCCAGAGTGCATGAAAGGCAGAGGATTAGTTTCTTCGTTGTGCGACCAGTCTCATACTATCGGCTTGCATTTGGATCAGCGCAACTTCTGTCGAGTCCCCAACGACGCGGCCAGAGCAGCAGCACTGAGCCCAGCAAGTGCTCTCCCGCCGAACCCTAACGTTGTGCCCTGTTCGTGAGCCCTGCGTTCAAGATGTTGGTCAAAAGTGGAAAAGAGGCCAAGTCGGAGGGTCCCATAGACCAAGTAGCGAAGAAGCCCAGCTGATAGGCCTTAGTAGAGATTCAATAATCCGTCTCTTGCGACGACTTTTCTCGCAGTAGACCAGGGAGACACTTTGCCGTTGCTTTGATCCGTCAGCTGCATCCGGACTTTGACGGTATCAATGGGTTGAATGCAAACAGTTGCAACCATGCCAGAGCAGCAACCCACAACGAACGGGACACAGGCATTGAACAATGCTTCCATTCTTGTTGGGTTGACCGTGAGCTCCGGTCCTACCATTCTACTGCTGACTTAGGTCTTGAGCAATCTTTCAGTTTTGTCGACAAGCCCTGTCATTTTCCCAGCTTCACAAATTGCAAGATGGCCCCTACTACGATTTTACGCGCCATCGTTCAGCAGTGCCACCGATTACATTCCGATGAGACACTCAGGGGTTGAGGAGTCTCGAAGGAAGGGCCTGGTGGGGGGCTCAGGTCACCTCGGAAATAGTTGATAACCTCGGCCCAGATCATTTTGCTTTATGCCTATTCGCCACCAGAAGGAAAACTACCTAGCGAAACAAGCAAATTGCCTAGCCATGGATTGATTAGGACTATTGAGTTTGTCATCCACTAAAGGCCCGGGAAAGCGACTCGTGGCTTGAATCCAAACGAGAGATGAAGTGTAAACAATGACGAGACATGGCGGATGTATAACACGCTGTCTGCCTAACTCCTCCAATAGTCACTATTCTTACCGTCGCTGCGGGTAACGTTGCAAACGATTTCTTTAATTCTCTTGACCCTGTTTGTGTCTTACACATCAAGACAGCCCCACCGAGACGATGCGGAACCGTCTTCTCACCAACAGTCAGGGGCTGCTTTCCCGGCTCTATTCATCAAGAACCCTTCGTCCAGCGGTCTCCAACCAAAGTTTCAACGTTCTATCCACTTCTGGTAGAAGACGTATTCATGCTCGTGCCACCGAATACTTGCCAAGCAACGTCCCTGGTTGGACTGAGTCTCAGCTATCAGTCCGCGAAGCGGTCGCAAAGATATGCTCTAAGTACAGTGATGAATATTGGCTGGAAAAGGACACAGAGCACAAATTTCCCTGGGAGCTGTACAAGGACCTGGCCGCGAACGCATGGCTGGGTATCTGTCTTCCTGAAGCCTATGGCGGTTCTGAGCTCGGGATATCCGAGGCTGCTGTCATGTTGCAAACGATATCCGAGTCTGGTGCGGGCATGAACGGGGCTTCTTCGGTCCATATGAACATCTTCGGCTTGGAACCTGTCGCCAAGTTCGGGTCTGAGGAGCAAAAAGAGCGTTGGCTGGTGCCACTAATTCAAGGCAAAGAACGAGCATGCTTTGGAGTGACGGAGCCCAACACCGGCCTAGATACTCTCCGGCTCCAGTCGTCTGCGCGCCGGGATGGGGACCACTATATACTCAAGGGCTCCAAGGTTTTCATCTCTACGGCTCAAGTGGCAGAGAAAATCCTGATTCTTGCCAGAACTACGCCGTTGGGAGAGACCAAGAAACCGAGCCAGGGGCTTTCCCTGTTTTACACTGATCTTGATCGATCCGCCGTACAAGTCACAGAGATACCCAAAATGGGGCGATCTGCGGTTGATACAAACTCCCTTTTTTTCGAGAACTGGAAAGTTCCCGCTCATGACTTGATTGGAAACGAAGGCGATGGCTTCAAGATGATTATGCATGGCATGAATGCCGAGAGAATTCTTGTGGGTGCGGAGGCGTTGGGACTTGGATACGCAGCTTTGCGCCGCGCTTGCAATTATGCCAACGAGCGAGTAGTATTCGGCAATCCGGTTGGGAAGTACCAGGGAATTCAACACCCACTAGCCGAGTGCTGGATGAATCTCGAGAGTGCTCGGCTAATGATCTACTTGGCGGCACGTCTGTACGATCAAGGCTATGACGGTGGGGAGTATGCTAACGCAGGAAAGTATTTAGCCTCTGAAGCCGCATTCAAAACTGCAGAGAGGGCCATCATGACACACGGAGGTATGGGATATGCGAAAGAATATCATGTAGAGCGTTACATGAGAGAGACCATACTATCGAGAATTGCCCCAGTTAGTGGGGAGATGATCAAGAACTACATAGGCCAGCGGGTTTTGAGCCTACCTAAGAGTTATTAGACTTCATTCTAGGATTGTTTTAGATCGTCATGTGAACATTCATGAGCGCTCGTCCTTGAGGAATATGCCATAACCAGTCGGGTATCGTGAGGCGGCTTTCGATTTGGTCATGCGGTATTCAATATACATGCTATGCAGTGGATGCATCAAAGGAGTCGAATGTTCCGGTATTGGACAGCTCTAATGGTAGATGGATCTCTAGCTTTCCCGAGGTATCTGGTGCTGAGCCGTAGCTGGGTACTTCGCTCCACCAATCAAGCCCCGGCGAACGCCTACAAGGGAGGCCTTTATCCGAGGTCGCTCTCTCCGGGAGACTTGATAGTGGGACTGTGATCATAGGGTGTAGTGAGCCAATATTCAGTCTTTAATGATCACCCTACAAACGATAATTACCATTAAATAGGACTTGTGTTTTCGAGGCTTTTTCCATATGTGAAGTTTCACAAGCCCATTTGCATAACACAAAGCATCTCGACGGAGCAGGTCGCCAAAATGTATCACTTACCAAGCCGAATTGTGGAAAGGCGCTGCTTCTGTCATGGTCGAAAAGACTCAATGGTATCCAATGTTGTGAAAAAGACGTTCCAATACCACGGTGGTTTTCTTCGAGAACTACAGCGTCTAGCGCGGAGGGAAATGCGGGACCACTCAAGGGGTTAAGGGTTTTGGATATGTCCCGAGTGCTAGCTGTATGTTCGCTTTTTACCGGATGGAATGGTCGGAGATTAATGCGAGGTGTTACAGGCACCCTTCTGCACTCAGATTTTTGCAGATTATGGCGCGGACATCATCAAGATTGAAGCGATTGGAAAAGGGGTAAGGGCACTCAGTATTTATTTCCAACGTGGGACTCGAGATACGTAAAGCCTTCAACGCTGATACTTGAGATTCACATCTTCAGGACGACACAATGCACTGGATGATGAAGGGGGAGGCTGCGACATGAAAGAAAGCGGCTGGGCCCATGTCGAACTACTTCTCTGCTGTCAACCGCAACAAGAGATCCGTCACTGCAGATATTAAGCATCCAAAGGGAAATGAGATCCTCTTGAAACTGGCCAAAAATGCAGATGCTCTGTAAGTGAAAACACTCCGACTCGGATAAGGAGGCGTGGGGCAACACTAACCCCAAGGCAACTCGGCTAACCACAGTTTTGGGTTGTCTTCGACAAAGAGTCGAAAACTTCAAGCCAGGAACCATGGATCGTTTGCGACTAGGATACGAGTTATTGAAGGAACATAATCCTCGCCTCATATATGCAAGCATCTCTGTTAAGCAATTGTTCATCATGACAACGACGATCCCCCGGGAGCTGTCATTGAATCGGAATACTTGCAGGATACTGGACTACTGGGCCCTTTGCAAGCCGCGGGAGATACGATTCGATTGCAGGAGCAGAGGCCGGCCTCCTTCCCGTAACTGGAGAAAGAAATGATTCCCCGGTGCGGCCCGGCATTGGCATCGTGGACATGGCGACGGGGCTTGTATCTGCACGGAGCGATCCTCGCGGCTCTACAGGCTCGCAAGCGGGGCGGACAAGGCCAACGTGTAGACGCATCGCTTTTCGAGACACAAATCAGTCTCCTAACGAATGTTGGCTTGGCGTGGTTGAACCTGGGCGTCGAAGCTCAGCGCTGGGGCTGCCAGCACCCGAGCATCGCGCCGTATGACGCTTTCAAGACAAAGGATATGTATCTTGTCTGTGGCGCTACTAACGATGCCAGATTTCCCGTCTCTGCAGGCTGCTGGGGCTCGAAGCACTCATCGACGACGGCCGCTTCTCGACGAACCCTAAGCGAGTGGAAAACCGTGACCTGTTGCGGCCCATATTCAACGCTGCCTTTGGAAGCAAGACGACAGCTGAGTGGGTTCACATCTTCAGCGGGACGGATCTGCCTTTTGCCCCGATTAACAACATGGAACAAACCTTTGCGCATCCGCAGGCGCTGGCTCGGGGTATGGTTAAACAGATGATGACCGACGCTACAGAGTCTGGCAAGATTAACGTTATCGGGCCTGCAGTCAAGTTTAGCATGACAGACACCAGCTTTAGAACTCCGCCACCTAGCCTCGGGCAACATACAGATGAGGTGCTTGCTGAGCTTGGAATTAATGCTTCTGAGGCAAATAAGCTTCGGCAGCAGGGCGTTATATAAATTCATATTTTTATATCTAGTAATATTACTTGCTTATTATACAACTAAAAAAAAGCTCTATAGCCTAAGGAGATATATTTCGCTACTAAATAGTAATAAAATTCAGACAGAAATTGAAACAATATTAATATAGTATAACATAGGTAACTTATAATTAAATAGCTCAGAAATATCGGAACGGACTACATCGATTACGAATCCCGGTAATTATCCCCACAAACGTCCCCAGTTTCCCAGCCATCAGAAATTTCCAGGAGTGGTCCATTCCGGGACCATCACTATCCACATCTCATTCTGGCTCTCGTGCAAATCCACAAGCCGACCCGGAAAACTTGCACGTCAGTACGTTGGAGGACTCAACAGGCGATGTGTCTCTGGAAGGCGCACAGAATAGAAACATGACCCTTGAGCGCTTCCTTCAAGCCATTCAGGTGGAGGATACTCAAAACAAGTCTGTTTCTCTTGAGCCTTATAGAGCAGCATATGACCACGTCTTTCAGATATTCTTCAGCGCCATCTGCGCTTGCATGTTTATAACCATCTAAGTAACAATGGGTCATACAGTGATTGGACTCCTAACCACAAGCTCCGATCAGCTTGAAGTTGACGAGCTAGAACACACTCACAATCGTTAGGAGGCCATGCAATACATGTAGCGCTCCCTTCCTCCTTTGTTAGCAATCTTTAGCGAGTGGGGCTCTTATAATTCCGGCCATTCCTGCAATGGGAAAGGTTTTCTCTCAAATCAGCCTACATAGCCGTTTTCCTTCCGCAAATCACAGGCTGCATAGACTACACGCATCCCATAAATTCCCTTGATCTTGCAGCAATGGGATATTGATAGTGTTTAGTTTGAGGCGGAAGGTTTATAGGCGATTTGGCTATCTAATGACTTCTAGCTCTTGTTTCTTCCTTATAATAAAATGAGTATTCTCAAGAGATAAACTATGCTATGATTGGTTTAGATCAGTAGAGAGGTTAGAGCTGCCCTACTTTGAGAGGACCTCTGTATCATTATTCGATTAGAAGCCGGAGTCCTGGTCAGGGCTAAAAAGAGCTACATGATTTGGGTCTATATATCCGAGAAACTCGGAGTCAAGCTACGCAAGATCCCGCAGGTATTCGAAGTTAAGTCTGGTTTGGTCGTCCTGACTATTCGTACAACTACCCGTGACCTCCTCATAGAATGACAATCTGAGTGGTCGGACGATCTTAGAGCTACTGTTATAGAGATCAACAGAAAGTATTTAACTTATGTAGTAGCAGATTATCCTTATAAATTCCTCTGTAGAAATGAAGTAGACAGCGATTTAGCTATTAATAATAAGATTGAGACCTAGATAGGTTTGAAGGTTATTGATATATGCTCTTTATAATATAATATACTTAATCTCCTTACTAAGATTTTACTTAGATTCTTCCTAGAATTAATAATAAAGTATTAATGCCTATTTAATAGTTAAGTAGCTATGCTTATAAAGAAAGTTATAAATCTTAAAATCCCTCTTCAAGGGAACCTAAGTAGAGTTTAAAAATTAAATAGAATAAGGTTTTAAGTGTATTATTTTTATTTTAACTCTATTAACCTTATTATAATAGTTCCTTGCAGCTTAATCTTTAAAGAGTAGCTATACTTATAGATAGCAAAGCTCTAAGGGACTTTAGCTTAGCCTTTAACCCTTATAGTTATAGCTATTTAATTTTTTTAGAGACTTATTAGCCTATTTTAATAAGGTTAATTAAGCTATTAAGAAAATCTATCTTAACTTTAAATTATTATTAATACTTTTAAATTTATTATTTAAGTTTAAGACTTAATATATATAATAAGCATATAATATAAATAAGCATACAATGCATTAATACTATATAGCTAAAATTAAAAATTTTAAACTTTAAAAAACAAGCTATTTAATTAATATATAGCTAAAAACTAAGATTTAAGTTTCTTAAGAAA
>JAMAKE010000168.1:0-33989 GCA_023628695.1 Nectriaceae sp. PG4201 | reverse complement strand
AATGCAAGAACCTGTGAGATAGTGGTTAGGATCTCTGAGGAAGAGGAAAGCGATTAGTTTGAATTGATTGGATAGATAGTTGTATTTTTATTAAGACTCTTAATTGGAAGGTGTAGGTAAGTGCGGCGCACGCTTGGGTGCGGCGCTCGCTTGTAATGTATGTTAATGATTTTTAATCCATCTTTTAAGGACGCATTGATAGGGAGACGCAGATTGAACTCTCATACCGGGAAGTATTTTCGGGGACCTCTAAGAGAAACGTAGGTAAGTCCGCGGTGGTCTGAGCTGATAGGAATGGCGCGCTCATTTGGGAGACTGGGCGTGATAGTGGTGTTCTTAGCTGAACTTAGGTGTCACAACCCATGTCAAGGAACGGGCAGCCGCTGCAGGAAGGGCGGTCAGGACCGGCAGAACGGAAGTACCTGGGACCGATGGACCAATGAGGAGTAGTCTGAAGCGGATGGATATTTTAAATATGCCCTTGCTTAAGAAGACAAAACTCTTAATAAATCTAAGCCTTTTATAAGTCCCTTCTTAGCTACCTTAAGTCCTTAGCTAATTAACTATTAATTAGCTTATATCTTATTGTTATTATACTAATGCCCACTTAACTTAAGACTCTTTATTAAAGAATATAAAGCTTATTATATATTCTTTAGGCTATTTTAAGACTATAAATAAGTAAATATATTTCTTTTTTAATTCCTTAGCTAATAGTGCCTTAATTATATCTCTTACACTAGCGGCGTATGGGGCATTGCCCAAAACTGCGGCAGACTCCGTGTTGACAGAATGCTTCTGATTGATACATAAGAAAACGGGATTAGAAAACAATGAAGAAAGAACGAGCTCTAATGCTGCAGAAGTAGAAGGAGCATGCTTCACCCATAGTTAAATGTCTCATTAGCACGCCCTCCATTTTAGCCTATTTTGACCATCGTCTATTTCCTCCCACATAGCGGCATCTGAACGCCATCTCACAGATGACGGTCTAGATTCGGCAAAAGTTTTGCTGCTACTCAGTCAAGCACGGAACTGGTAATTTCCCTGTAAGTTGAAAAAGGATATAAACCGCGAGAGTTCCCCAGCGAGTGCAGAGTCCGACCCTCTCACTTCGATCTCTGGCAGCAATCGGGTCAAGAATACATTCGCTGCATATACAACTCGGTGGAGGCTTTGCGAGCTCGAAGAAACAAGGTGGCCATCCGGTGGTTTCCTTCAAGCGACGAGGACAAGCTCTTGCTGAAGGCGAAAGAGGAAGCGCGAAAGATGACGAAGCAAGATGCCGTGCTGCAGAAGCAATTCCCTGTGATGCGATCGACCACAACGGACATTGCGCGATTGAAACAGCCTATCACCAATGGCTTACCTGACAAGATTGTGAAATATTCCAAGCGAATCGACGGAGCGTTACCTGGGAAGCACACCAAGAAGCTGTACGACCAACTCAGACGCAGAGGCGACTTGGGTTGACAATCTAGAGTCCCCCCGAGTAGTGCGCTCGTTCAATGGAGGACGAGTATTATTGAACGAAAACCTACACCGGATTCAGGCGGCACCTTCTGATCTATGCGCGTGTGGATGGGCTCGAGAAACGGTTGAGTATTTGCTATTGCCCTGCTCAAAATACCGCTAGAACGCACGACTATGCAAGGTGGCAACCTATCCTTTAGCCACGATCAATCGCAGATCCGCTCGCGGAATCAAGCCGCGTCGACCAAGATTGGAAATGAATGCCCGAAGACTCCCTTTTCTAGTCATTTGTTACCCCCGTCCTGTCTCCGACGATGGAGCCTTTGGCCGGTAGCGCTCCACCACGGAGGGCCTATGACGCGCGCCAAGATGTAAATTTCGGATCTTCGGCGCTGATACAGATTAAAGAGCGCTCTGCTCCCAAGAAGAAACTGACGCCACCGTGCGCTGCTTCTGTCACTTACAGAGACGACAACTCACGCAGACGAACAAGTCACGATGCAGGCCTATCTCCAGTACCGACGCATCGGCCAAGCGGTACGCCGGCAGCTCAATCAGCTCGAAATCGATCAGGAGAAGAACACTACGGTCCGCAACGAGAATGACCCAGGAATTGGTGCGGCGTACCAGCGTAGCGTTCTCCATGACCACGATGGCCATGCCATTACGCCTGTGAGGACGCATCACTCGCGGCGCACGGCCATCGGACACGCTCTATCGGGCATCATTGTGCGCGAGAATGGACAGACCGGCAAGTTATTTATCGTTGATTGGGACGGTGATCATGACCCGCTGAAGCCACGGAACTATAGCATCCCGCACCGTATCGCCATCACGTTGATGGTTTCAGCCATCGCGTTCGCCGTCGGCGCCGCGGCCTCCATTGACTCGGCCATTATACCCCAGGCCGCTACCGACTTTGGCGTGAGCGAGGTCGCGGAGTCATTGTGTGTAGGTAAGTTGAAACGGGATGTCTCGGCTATCTATTGCCAGATCTCTGACAACCCCCTCCTTTCTTGTTTCCAGGCATCTTCCTCATCGGCTTTGCTTGTGGTGCCTTCTTCGCCGGCCCCCTCTCCGAGGTGCTGGGCCGTAACATTGTCTACATGTCCGCACTCGCCATCTACATGATCTGGATTATGGCTGCAGCCCTCGCGCCCTCATTCGGCGCCCATCTAGCCTTTCGCTTCCTCGCCGGCTTCTTCGGTTGCACACCCTTGACCTGCGCTGGTGGAACTATCTCTGATCTTTGGGACCCGCTCGAGAAGACGTACGGCTTCCCTCTCTTCGCCATCGCCGGCTTCGGTGGGTCGGTGCTAGGCCCGGCTATTGGCGCGTATGTTGGCGTTGGCAGCTTGCCGACCTGGCGGTGGGCGGAGTGGATTACTCTAATCATGTCAGCGCTAGTACTTGCGCTGGTAGTGTTGCTCATGCCGGAAACGTACGCGCCGTTGCTACTAGAGTGGAAGGCCAAGCATCTGCGCAAGACTACAGGCGATAAGCGCTTCATGTCGGCATTGGAAGTCGACAAGCCGCCGCTGTGGGAGAGCATTCAGCGCGCGGTCTACAGGCCATTTGCTATGACAGCGGGCGAACCCATCATCGTGCTATTCGCGTTGTACATGACTATGCTGTACATTGTTGTCTTCACCTTCTTGGTCGGCTATCCTTACATCTTTGAGGATGTCTACGGGATTGGTCAAGGCTTGACATTCATTCTGTTTGTGGGTATCATGCTGGGGATTTTGCTCGCCACTTTCTTGGTCCCCTTTGTGTACCGCCTGACGAAGACCGAGATGGTCCGGTCCAAGGAGTCGGGTGAGGCTCACATGCGCCCCGAGGTGCGGCTGTGGTTTGCCATGCTGGGTGGAGCTCCTGCGATCCCTATATCACTCTTCTGGATGGGCTGGACAGACTACGTAAGCCGCCCTAAAAGAGAGACCCTTCTCGGAAATCCTCACTGATGAATGCCAGGCGTCCATCAGTATCTGGTCTCCCATCGCCGCATCCGTACTCTTTGGCTACGGGGTGATATGCATATTCATCAGCTCCTACATGTACATCATCGACTCGTACGAGATCTACGCCGCCTCGGGGCTAACATTCCTCACGGTCGTGCGATACATGGCGGCAGGCGGCATGACGGTGGTCGGCATTCCGTTCTACCATAATTTGGGCACGCACTGGGCTCTGACAGTGCTGGGGTGCATCAGCACGGTGATGGTGCCTATTCCGTACGTGTTTTATCGGTATGGGCATGTCGTCCGGCGTCGCAGCAAGTATGCGACAAGTCTTTAAGGGGAGGGGGCTGGGATCAAACGGGCCAGACGATAGCTCATTCTGAAGATAATAAGCAATGTTAGCAATATTAGAGAGAGATCGGAGTATGGACATGTCCAGGGAGAGAGCAATGTTAGAGAGCAATGTTGGGCTTCGGGTTGCGGTTGGCACGTGTGTCGCGAAAGGACACAGTAACCTAGAGAGAGCAAGCAAGAATCAGCCACAATAATGCACAAAGCAAAAAGTACATAAAGCGGTAGAGGAAGAGCGAATCGATTTGATGAAAGTAGATAAAATGGTTTAATATCTACCACAAGCTTTATATTCTTCCTGAAAGGTGAACAATATGAATATGCAGGGTAAGTTTAAGTCGACTAGTCAGGCTCGTGGGATACAACGGTATCCGTACTACTTCTCCACGAGCCAATCAGAATCAGTTAATGCTGAACGGAACCCCGGTCATTTCCACACCGTTAAGATTTCTGATCGTGTGTCTAGCCCATTGTACAGTGTCTGTATGTGCTATCATGTACGACCTGTTGTAGCTTACCTCCTTGAAGGGGAGGGCGCGTCCCAGAAAGAGGAGGAGAGGCCCGTGACATCAATCTTGAGGTGTCTTTGGTAGATAATTTTAGAAGTCTTGGATCAACGGCTGTCACCCCTGGCTCTAGCGCGGTGGTTCCTAGGCTAATCCAGTCACACAATGGCATGCATGTGGATCAGGCACGATTCCATTCATGGCATTACGTGGCATTACGGAAGCTTTAAGCAATATATTAATTCTCGAATTTAGATTCTCGATTAATCCCAAGGGGTATTATATTCATTTCTAGGAATACCCATAATCCATCTTGGAACCAATCATATCCCTCAGAACACCCTGATCCGGTGTTGCTAGCAACAGCCAGATTCTATTTTCTGGCCGATGGTGTTACTAGCAAACAGCCAGATCCTATTTCCTCAATTGATACTGTTCCCAGCAACGGCAAGATCCTGTTTTCTGACTAGTACTGTACCTAGGAACAGCCAGATTATGTTACCCCTAGCAATCTAACAACACCGAAGAACGGAACTGGACTGGGGCTCGAGAAAGTACGCCACCACTTGCAGATTCATTACCCTCGTTTAACGAAAGCAGCCAATCAACAGACCACCAGCCTCAAGATGATCTCACTGAGCTCATAATGTATGAGAACAAGGACACAACGCTCCAATACCATATGCCTCCACATGCTATTTCCAACCCTTCTAGCTCTTTGATAGACACTTAGTCATAATTGAGGAAGTAGTTGTTAGTATTGATATAATGATTTAATGAGCTAGGTATCCTATTTAAGTTCTATAACTAATTCAAGGATACTGCATATCGCTCCAAGGTTTAGCTCTACTTTTTCACTGCGGCGAGACCGCAATTCCCAGCTCATTCTTAAATAAGTCTCTCATTCCGCATAATTATCAATAGCCCTTCAACATAGAAGCCCAAATTCCATAGTATAGGTAGCGAGTCTCTTAAGGATCCTTCTCTTATATGCTTCATTCCTAGACACATTAAGCTAATTACCATAGACAAAGACATTTTATACCTATTGGTCTCTCTTTACTCTTACTTTGCCTCTTTCTTATCTTTGGCGCTAAGCTAGGAGCAACTTTGCCCTCACCTTGCTAAGTGCTATGGAGAAAGCCGATACTGCCCGCCCTTGACGCCTCAGCTAATAGACACCATAGCACTACCCCGGAGAAGTGTTCCATAACAATCTTAGCGGCCTTGTGTGACTCACAGATCATTATCTAGGGCCTTACTCAAAGCTTTTGGGTCCATTGACGGCTGAGTTATACGTAGATAGTCTGCATGTCTGTATGTCCGCTGAATGTGAGGGTTCTCTTACCTTAAATCTGCTGGTCTCTTTATAATCTCCCGAAAGGGGCAAGATTCGGGGCGTAGGCAAGCAAAGCGCATACATCCGGGGAATCTCTTCACGAAAAGGGTATTTAACAGCCTTATAAGCTGTAGAGATCATGATCTGGTCCATCAAATGGTTCAGAGTGAAGGGAGGAAGGAGCGAAAGACAGAAATTATTCGGGTTACAGATGGCCGCAAGGTCTGCGGGCCTGAACCAGATCCTATCGATAACCCACTGTCTCGTCAGGTTGACAGACTGGGGGAGGGTGGGCGGCCTGCACCTTTCGGAAGGAGAGCGGTTCGACTGATTGATGAGACAGAAACTTCCGCCAGTGAGGGAAGTTAGTGCAGGGGTCATAAGAACCCTTCTCATCAATGGGATCCAAAAGGGGAGAATAAGCGCGCTAAAGATATGCAACCTTCTCTTAGACAGTATATGTCTGTTTAGACTCTTCTGGTCCAAACGGATGCATACCTCATAGGACGTCCTTGAGTGAACAAATCCAATTAAATAGCGAGGAGAGGAAGCAAAAAGTTTACAGTCACATTTGGTATCGAAGAATTTTCTGAATACCCAGTCTCATCAATTTTCCCTACACAGTGCGGAATTGGTGCCACCTTTCATTCCTAAGGCCTTAATTGCCTAGAAGAAGGTGCCAAGAGTTAGGTGGACTGAATTAGTAGAGACTAAGGCTGCTTTAGACTTAGGAGTAGTTCTGTCCCATAGTTATAAAGGATTGGAAGGGAGATACTAGTCTGTCATATATATCAAGACCTGAGACCTAGTGATTTAAGATTGTTAAGATCTACTAATGTGCCTAGCTATCGATAATATTATTGCTTAATTTACTAATCATTACATCATTCAGCGAGTTGGTTTTATGGTATAACCTAAGTTCCTTATGGATACCTAGTTCGTAAACCTAGTAGTGTATTAGTAAATGATAAAACTCACGAGAATCTGGAGTTATAACAACATCTGCCGCTTATGCTCCCTCTGTCTCCGCCGGATGCCTGTCCGGTAGGGAATCTGCCCTAGCGGGGCCATGACCATGCTATTATCGTACTTGCAACGGCGTTGGCAATTCCGTCAATATTGTGGTGGTCTCAGTAGCTATAGTGACCCATAAAGCTATTTTAGCTACCGAATCGGCTCTATATTCATGACAGGATAATCGATTAACGATTGATAGCTCTCTGCGGATGCTGCAGCTTATTAGCTCTGGCGCCTCATTTGTTCACGTTTAAGTAGTATTCGCGTTGGTGGCTAAATGTATTCGGTTGGTCCCGGCTCAGCAGTGGAAATAAACCTTATCCATCGTAATTAGTAGGTTGAGTTACAGAGGCGCTCATAATGAAGTCTCGGTCGAGATAGTTAAGGTTTTTAGCTACTCGGATTAAGGGATTCAGCACGCTATCTTGGAGGTATTGCATCTGCCGATCTTACAGAACACTTTGGCGTTGGAGTTTCGCATGCTCCAATTGGCGCCTTCTCCGTTCCTCAAGAGAGACGGGGGACAAGCCATAGCTCAGGTTACTCGTACCACAAGAGGGCGTAGCAGGAATAAGCGGACAGGTCCCACAAAGAGGAGCAGAGAAGTTCTATTTCTTTACTGCAACCATCTAATGGATGTAATAATTAAATAAATCTTCTCTGTTAATTTCCTCTGACTCTCCAGTGGCTATATCTTTATATCATTTCTTAAGGTATGCATTGACCTCATTGAAGAGGGTTGCAAAAATTCACATAATACTATAAATTAATATATTAGAAGAATAATAAATAAATAGATCGAGTTTTATAATAGCGAGTATCCGCTACTAGGGCCTATTACCATTGTTAATAAGTTAATATGCTATGATTGGGTATAGCTATGCTATATTATAGCTTAGTCTTAGTAAAGCGGAAGAACCTCTCTAGAACGCTCAATAAACTGTTGATTCCATGCGACACGGGCTCCCTTGCTTCGGCTGATATGCGTCTTGTTAATTAAATTGACCCTGGTCTAAATGAAGTCTACCTCTGGCATGCGAATAAAATCTACCCTCTGTATAATTCGAGCCTGCCCCATGTCACCTGGGTCCAGAAATTAAAATCTGCCCCCTTGTAAAAGTGAATTCTACGTAGAATTGATTTTGGTATGGAGCACTGGGGTTAGAACTGGCAGCTGACCGCAGGTGCGCCACGGCTCAAGCAGTGATGAGTTGTCACTCTACGGACTCGGAGCCGGCACATACCCCGCCTCTCCCAGACACTGAACACCGGAGCATAAGAACAGCAGCGGACACTACTTCTTTGATACATGCCCCCAGGGAAGAAAACCAGATATCGTGCTTCTACAGCTAGAGCTATTCTCGAGTTCCCTCTCGCCCTGTATCTCATCGTGTCTCATCTCGTTTCACCACGTCTTCCCCACAGAGATGGCCAGCACCAACGTCACAAGCTTGATCTCCAACACCGTCGACATTCTCGAGGCCACCACGGAAGACTACAATGTCATTAAGAATGACGAAACTCTCCCAGGAGCCTTCCATGAAGCTGGTCGAAGCCTACCCATTGTCGGGGAGGTTCTCAAGACTGCGAAAAGTCCATTGCAGGGGCGCGACCAAGGCGGAGACGTCAAGAGCGCCATAAGCACACTCGAGGCCTGCAACGCAAAGACGAGGCTATGCCAGAGCGTATTTGAGAAAGTCGCTCAAGCACCAGAGGCCTCCAGGTTCGAGTCCTATAAAGCGGTTGTGGGGCGAGGGGGCAAGGGAAACTTGGTCGAAGTCTTAGTAGTGGGGCTAATGAATGACACATGTACCTGGGCCAAGAACAGCGCGATCGAAGCAACACTGGAACCGCAGATCAAGGCGTTGCGCGATGCGATCGATACACTGTTAAAGATGGAGCCGTCTGTGCCAGATGAGCAGCCGGGAAACACCTTTTCGCATTTCGGCTCTGGCAACCAGTTCAACGCAACCGGGGGTACTCAAAACAACAACACAGGCGGTGGCCAACAGTTCACTGGAGCGACATTCAGCAGCCCTGTGAACTTTTATAGCGGAGCAACTTCATGATAGCATATGTTTAATCTTTATTGGATGGGTTGTGGCATTCGAACTCGTAGTTTCCGTGCTCCTGTGATTTCAATCAGGATGGCTGTAGTAGTGCCTTTCATTCTCGAATTTTGACTTCGAGGTAGTGCAAAGGATATATCATTGGCACATTCATGATCAGGAAGATGAAAGATGTGAGAACGTGACAAATAATATATTGTCCGAATTTATTTCGCGAGTAGCGAATTCATTTAGTGAGTAGATTGATCAACCTGTCCTGATGTGTAGTAATAACACAAGTATCAGAGGCGTGTATGTCAAACAACCACCTTGCTAAGCCACCTTCCCGCCAAATTGTACCGGCGCACCAAACGCCGCTCCAGTAAACTGGTTACCACTGCCCATATTATTGTTCTGAGTACCCCCGGTGTTGTTGAGTTGGTGCCCGGAACCACAGTTGATAAAGGGTGAGCCGGCTGACTTGCCACGGGCCCCCACGAGGACCGACAAGATGGAGCTCATGTCGGTGAGAAACTGGTCTGCCTTCTTGTTGAGGCTTTCCAACTCCATTCTCGACGACGCATCGTTGATCTTCTTCAAGTCACTATCGAAAACCCTCTCCAGCTCTTGTATCTTGGACAACATCCCTTTCCAGACTTCGTGCTGGACCACATCATCTCCAAGCCTTGCCAGCCGTGTCTGATAAAACCGCAAAACGGTTCTAATCTGGAATTCGAGGATGTGCTTGTAGAGATCGACAAGCTGGCCCTCAAATTCCCGTTTCAGTTCAGTAGCTAGCCTCAGACTAGCCGGCCACAGCAAGTGTTCCAGCTCGACGTAAAATCGCATGCGGGACGTGATGTACATGAACCCACCTCGGTTGGCCTCTTCTGCGGCGACGGGGTTTATGAGGATTGGAAGAATTGTGCAGACTCCAGCCCAGGCCAAGGACACTTCGGGAGACCCTCTGACGGCCTCATCAACGAGGGTTCTCATGCCCTGAATGTACCGAGCCATCTGTGCGATCTGGTCTCGCGGGACGAATTCATGACCAAAAATGATGTACTTGATCTTCCCCTCATCAATTCGCCGTAGGCCGTTTCTGGTTATCGTCTTTAATTGTTCTTGGCGGTTCTCGAGGTTTGTGTTGTCGATCCGGTCGGCCGTCTCTTCGAATGTTTGTGTGCCTGGGCAAGAGTTAGCAGTGGCGATGAAGGAGGGGGGAGACAAGCAGGTCATACTCGTTTTCGGTGGCAGTTCCCGCGAGAGCAGCTCCTCATATTTATCTACCAGTTGCTCATCCTTGTGTCTAAGGCCGTCATACGCACGGTTCCAGAGTGATTGTGCAGCGACCGCCCCGGCTCTATCCTTCGGTGTTGTGGAGTTGTGCCATGTGAGCGATTCTGGCTGGGTGGTAGATGCTATTGGCTCTGTTGCTGAGGATGTAGCTGGCTTGGGAGGGACGAGTTCGGCCTGCGTCGTCAGACCTTGTGGCATTTGCGACACATCTTCAGGGCTCAAGGCATCCGTGGAAGAGCCGACCGTATTATATTCCTTAGACTTCTCGGGGTGTGGTTTGTCATCAGATGTAAAGACAGCCCTCCATTTGGGCAGACGGTTGAGTTTCATGGCATCGGCCAGCGTGTTAAGCGAGTAGACATGGTCGAATGACTGCCGAGTGGAAAATGGGAAAGCGAAGTCAGACCTCGGGAGTTGGACCCTGAGAAGTAACGATGACGTGGCCGAGCTTGTCAGGTTGCATCACATCCCTGCATCAGGCGACAGGTCGACTGTGGCTGGCTGTCTGGGAGTATTTGCATCTGAGAAGCATCGGTGCTTTCTAGGCAGATTACTTCTCGCCAACGCACTAAAGTAGCATTTCCATTACCGAGTCTAATACAACTTTGGAAATGCCGCGCCGGGCCCTGTCAACCTGTTAAGCCTCAGCAAGTGTGGTGTGATGTCCCAACCCGCTACGGGAAGTGGCGGACCAAGCGCCACCAGGGTCATCCCGCCGGCCCGTACGGTGTCCTTTGCTAATGTTAGGGCGCAACTGCCAGTGCTATTCATCCCTGTTACCATACCAAGATCTCTACCACCAAGTTTCCCTTGCCCTGTCGCTCCGCGCTGTTTTCTGACGCTTAAACTCTGCGATGAATCTAACTTGCAGATATCTGGTGACGGCAGTTTCTAATCGTGGATGATCTGGCACCTACATCTGATACACCAAGATCAGCGTCTTGGCTTTCATTTCCACCCCATCCTTTCCAAGATCGATGATGAGAGCACAAAGCCAAGCCAGAAAACAATCGCTACGTAAGACGGACTCAGCAGTAGAGTCCATCCGGTAGTTCCTAAAGAGCAGCCTGTGGGCACACGGCCTTGAATATGGGATTGTTTGCTTCGAAAGACAAGTAAATGGGGTTTATTGAGCTATCCTTATATCAAACGGCAGACATCCGTTGTGTCATTCTTTGTCTCAATACTTGGTCTCATTCTTCGTATCCCCCTTAGAGCCAACTCGTGATTTTCTGTCAGACAACGGCCTCCAATGTTATGACACTCCAAACAAATGTAAAAGCCCCCACCGTTGCAAACTCCACATCTATAGAACATCTCATCCTTTGAATTGCCCAGAGTGCAAACATCACACCGTCTGGATGTCCTCTCGCTAGGTATCAAGCCCACCTCGATAGAATCATCATTATCGCATACTGATATACCATTCTTCTCTGCATAGTCAAGTAGCACTTGCTTAACATCAACATTCCCGCATTTTCTAGTCCACCACCACAGAGTCCGTCCGAAGCGGTCCTGAGAGTCAAAGGCAGCTCGTCCGGTAGCCAGCAGTACTTTGACCATTTCAGTACAACAATTTCGTACCGCTATCGATAGCGGTGTCGAACCATAGTGATCTTCCTGGTCAGGCTCAACCGAGTCATGGTTAAGCAGCAACGTTGCGACAGTTTCGTGTCCACGCAGGGCCGCAAGAGACAATGGCATCCGACCAATATTATCCTTCGCATTAATATCAACCTTGCCCATAGAAAGAAGTAGCTTGACCACGGCCTCATGTCCACGCAGGGCCGCAAGAGACAATGGCGTCCGACCATTATTATCCTTCGCATTAATATCAACCTTACCCGTAGAGAGAAGTAGCTTGACCACGGCCTCATGTCCACGCAGGGCCGCAAGAGACAATGGCATCCGACCAATATTATCCTTCGCATTAATATCAACCTTACCCGTAGAAAGAAGTAGCTCAACCACGGCCTCGTGTCCATGCATAGCCGCATTAGACAATGGCATCCGACCAATAGTATCCTTCGCATTAATATCAACCTTACCCGTAGAAAGAAGCAGCTTGACCACGGCTTCGTGCCCGTTCTCTGCGGCCCATGAGAGCGGCGTTTGACCGCCCCGATTGTCCTTCGCATTGACATTGACTTTGCCTATGCTGAGAAGCTCCTTGACAATAGACTCGTGCCCATTCCTTGCGGCCCACCAAAGCGGCGTCTCACTGAACTTATTACCCTTCGCATTGACATCAACTTTGCCTATGCCAAGAAGCTCCTTGACAATAGACTCATGTCCATTCCTTGCGGCCAATAAGAGCGGCGTGTGACTAAAGTAACCACCATTTGCATTGACATCGACTTTGCCTATGCTGAGAAGCTCCTTGACAATAGATTTATGCCCATTCTCTGCAGCCCATTGGAGCGGCGTCTGACCGCCGCTATCCTTTGCATTGACATCGACTTTTCCTGTGCCAAGAAGCTCCTTGACGATAGACTCATGCCCATTCCTTGCGGCCAATAAGAGCGGCGTGTGACTAAAGTAACCACCCTTTGCATTGACATCGACTTTGCCTATGCTGAGAAGCTCCTTGACGATAGATTTATGCCCATTCTTTGCAGCCCATTGGAGCGGCGTCTGACCGCCGCTATCCTTTGCGTTGACATCGACTTTTCCTGTGCTAAGAAGCTCCTTGACGATAGACTTGTGCCCATTCTTCGCGGCCCATAAGAGCGGCGTCTGACTATGACTATCCGTCGCGTCGACATTGACTTTGCCTATGCTGAGAAGCTCCTTGACAATAGTTATATGCCCATTCCCCGCGGCCCATGAGAGCGGCGTCCGACCGAAATTATCCTTCGCGTTAACATCGACCCTATCTTTAGTGAGGAGCTTAACGACGACCAGCTTTGCTAAACCCTTTTGTAGATTCCGAGCAGCCCATGGTAGTAGCCCCCAACCCCATCCATTATCCTTTGCGTTGACATCGGCTTTATCCATACCAAAAAGGAGCCTGACCACGGCCTCGTGCCCGTTTCGAGCGGCCCAGGAGAGCGGTGTCTGGCCATAGCCGTCCTTCGTGTCGATAGCAGTACCAAGCTGATTTTCTCTTCGTAGAATTATCTGTAGAGGCTCCATTAACTGATACCGTGATACTATATGTATCATTCTGGTCCCTTCTCGTGGACAGTCGTCTGAGAATTTATCTACCATCCGGTAA
Organism: Nectriaceae sp. PG4201; assembly: GCA_023628695.1. NCBI lineage: Eukaryota > Fungi > Ascomycota > Sordariomycetes > Hypocreales > Nectriaceae > Nectriaceae sp. PG4201. The sequence continues at coordinate 20,778 of JAMAKE010000168.1, read as the reverse complement.
ATCCGCACCCATCGCTGCACAAGCTCTTCGGATGGCCATTTGAAATAGTCCAGAAGATCATTTCGAGGGATATCTCCCGCTTCACTTTGTTTCGCGTGCGCCACCCACGAAGCCGCGGCATAATGCAGGAAAGGAATCTCGGATATCATGTCAGCTCGCTTGCTACTTGTTGACTTGCCGATCTCCCTCATTGCCAAGTAGCGGATGCATGTCCTGGAAAGCCGATAATGTGCATGTGCTGCTATATTAGCCTTCGGGGCCTCGTGAATGGACGACTGGTCTAGAGTTGACATGCCCTTATCGATGAAATAGTCTTTGACAGACTGGTGGATGAACTGGACAGCCTGTGCATCGGTGACCTCGACAAGACCGCAGCTGAGCGTTTGAATCCTCTTCTTGTAGTCGCAGGTATTATCAACCGCGTCCTGGCATTCTTGCAATGACTGGGTCTGGTGTGGGTGATTGTCGTCAACGGGCATCGCATCAACGGCCAAGGCCCATTGCAACTCAATGAGATCTAGCGGCCATGTGGCGAAGCAGATCCATTGAATCAGTTTCAGGGAAGTTTCTTTTTCGTCCATCCCTTGAAGGATCTGTTGGTATAGATCATCCAGTTCTGGAGGGATTTTATCGATCTCCTTTTCAATCGTTTTCCATCCCACTCCCTCTCGCCTGCGGGCGAAAACGCGGTCCAACACGAGGCGTGCCCACATGAAAACACCGGAAGCGCGATTCGTGATCCTTTCCCGTATCGTGGCTGGAATTGAAGACTCAAGCCTGGCTTGCATCAGCCTGACTTGCACGTACGTAGAAATATCCCCTTCGTTTTCTTGATCGAGACAAATGTGAAGCCCGTAATCAAAGGATATAATCGGGTAATGACGGCAGGTGAAGCAGATACGGGCCTTAGAACTAGTACTCGGGAGCCCTTGTAGCAAGGTCTCGAACTCATGAACCAAGCCGACAGCGTTCTCCTTGCCGCATTCGTCTAGCGCGTCAGCAAATAGCCAGACCGGGTGGCTTTCGAGGACTTTCGGAAGCGCCGACTGGAAGAAGTCCCGTAGCTCATTTAGATGCCACTTCCACTTTTCACCGGGTTCACCCTTGTTCTTCCACCGCTCCTCAAACGTGGTAACGAGCTTCGGCAGTGCGCCAGGAACCCGGCGGAGGAGCTGATGAAGGAGCGACCGCCAGAAGCCGAGGGGTGTCCTTTCGAGCTCATCGCCGCGACCGTGGAAGAAGAATGAGAGAACGATAGCATTGTCACGGTCTTTGTCTTCTTGTATCTTCTCGAGAGCGTGTCGCAGCAACGTCGACTTCCCAGAGCCGGGCTTCCCTTTGATCCAGAGCAAGCGTCGATCGTTTCGCTCCCACTCCTCATATGTTTTGTGTCGAAGTAGCCACTCGCATGTTCCCTTAGCGGCACGATCGATGTCCTTAGACCGATTCTCCATTTGTGGAAAGGCCAGTGATTGTAAGCAACGCTCTACTTGTGAGTGCCCGGATGAGCCAGTGCCTAAAGATGTTCAGCCAGGAATCCGCCGTATGGTTTCAACAATAATACACACCTTTGCCGACATAGACGTCACCGTGGACAGCCCCCGAGACCTGGATGCCATCTCCTGTGTTGTTGTTCTGAAAACCGCCGCTAAGCGAGTTGTACTGGGATCCGTCACCGTCCTTGTGTAAGCTTATGCGCCGACTACGGTCCGCCATTTGGTCGTCATCGCTGGCTGTGGGTTGGATTGCTGCTGAATTGCAGTTGTTCGCTTGCCGACGGATGACTAGAAGTCCGAGGCGACAGGAGACTTTGTCTGGCAGGTTTGGTAGAGGAGGGGAAATATCGACTCCCTTTGTCTCTGCAGGGGAGGGGGGAGTGTAGGAGGAGGAGCTGTAGAGTCGTCGGCCGGAACTGGAGGTAAACCCTTGTGGTTTTCGATGTTGCGAACCGAACTTTTCAATCGCGCTATCAGACGGACCGGGTAATCTAGCAGTGAGTAGCGTCCTTGCGGGCTGATTTTGAGGTACATATGCTGATCTGAATTGGGGGCTCCGGGGCCGGTCGGTCTCCTGCCATGCTCGTCTATTGGTTTCACTGAATGATTATCAGTTAATTTCAGGTCTGGCAAGCCCTGGTCCAAGGACATCTACTGAGGTAAAGACCGAGACTAGCGTCTGAGTAAGACGGCCTGTCTGCCAACCCGGAGCCTCAAACAATGGGTTTAAAGGCGCCACAACTACAGCCTGACGTCTCAGGGATAAATCGTCGTCAACTGCCGAGACATTCGAAGGCCGATGGGGCAGGGAGCTGGTAGGTCCTCGCAAAAGTGGTCTGATCGAGGCAGGTTCCTCAGGAGTGGCCTTCTGGCTTTGGATTCCATCTTGGGATTAACTCGAGATGGTTTCTGCTCTGATCAAAGAGCCGGGACGACAAATGGGATTGCCATCTCTGACGTGGAACAGCAACAACTTTGCGGGATTTATGTGCGGGGAAGCCTCAGCAGCTGAAAAGATCCCTGTAGCTGGGCGCAGGTTGTGAGTCCAATAGGATTGCCAAGTAACAGGATGTGAAGCCGCACCATGTCAACCGCAGGGCTCTGCCGTGCTAGAGGTGGAGAGCGCAAGGTAAAGTAGGTGAGGAAAGAGGTGAGAATAGGGCTGGCCAGTTGACAGATCACACCGGGCGGGTAGCTTACCCTGGCTACCACAAGACGGGTTCAAGAAGGAGTTTGTGCCAAAGAAGGAGCGCTGGTTACTTATCGACTTCCTCTAATCGGTATTGCCTCCCAAGCTATTCGATAGGCCGGTAGTAGCATGGCAGTTGCTAGTTGTAAATGCGGGTTCACCCGTTGTCCCGGTGTCTATATCCGTCAACAGGTACCATGGTGAATGCCTAACGAGGCTATAGCGTGGCAGCGTCTAGCTTGGACCCCTACCGAGGAGGCTAGCGTGATTTGTGCAATTCGCCATGATTGGTTCGACAAAGCACCTCGCACCTCACTTACGAAGTACTGTACCCTGTACATTACCTGCCTGAACCTTCAATAAATTCGCACACATTTGCGTCCCCGCCTAAAACTCGAGGCGATCTATTACATGAGCAGTAGCTCAAGGCATCTAGCCATTTTGAGGGTAATAAAAGAGGCACTAAAGTGTGCGGATTTGTTGAGTCTTTACAGTACTGGGAGACGGGCAACAGTTGGTACTAAAGAGGAGTTAGGCATGTCCATGGCCAAAGTTTCCTCTTTGCCCCGCGAAAAATCGGCGTTAGCGCATCGCTGACGCATTAGGCTATTCGCTAATCGGGTGGGCACGTGCAAAGACAGGTACGGACGATCATCAAGGCCCATTCTCAGATTAGTGGGCAAGTAACGGGCTGTTCGCCCCGACTGACCCTGGCGACCAATTCACCACGATCTCAGCGATAGGTATCAGCGAGATCAACCGGTTCAGACATCAAGGATAGCGATACAAGTAGACCTCGGCACGCAGTAGCCGAACCCATCACTAAAATCGCTAGTGAATGGAGTACAAAAGCCAAGTTTGAAAGTGGAGCATGAGTAAATGACTGTTTCAAGAAGTCTTTGAGCAACTCCTAGAGCATAACACCATTGCACTAAAACCGAACTAAATTGAGCTGGCCTTTGCATGTCGCACCTATATTCCTCGCAGCTCCTGCTGTGAACTTGTATTGCTGACAGGCCCGGAAGCGATTGCATCAGGGGCTTGAGATAGCGACGGCAGGGGAAAACTGGCGCTAACCCGGAGAATAGTCAGGGGATTGCAGCGTTTGAGACCAATCTACCCATGTAGAACGGGGTTGAGGTTTGAATTTAAGTCTTTTTTTCGTCTTAAATATTACTGATTTTCTCGGCTCATCTATGTTTATGACCGAGTCACGACTGCAAAAAGACTCTCGAAATCTATAGGAGGTTTAGCTATTCGAAACAGGGCGAGGGTCTCATCACCTTCAACTGGAATAACAATTTCGAGGACTATATCGATTAGACCGACCCCAACACCCCCCCGGAGACATGCACAATTGGAAACTCTCTGAAACAGACTCCTGCATCAATATCTAAAGAGCGGTTCTACCGGACAGGCCTCCATTGCGGTACGATACTTATCTCGGATTTCTTCCCACCCCCGTGTGTATTCATCAAGCAGTCGAAAATCGCTCGTTCTATTAATGCTCGCGGTATCCTCTAGCGAACCTCTTTGCGCGCTATGCGGTCTTGGTGCGGATGGTATCTGTAAGCTCCCGGATCGTTCCTCGTTTTGATGGCCTTCGATCCGATACTGGCCCTATTTGAGGCGGGCCCGCTCCCCTTCGAGGGCGACAATCTCCGGGTCTGGAGGCAGATTCTCCCGGAACATTGGGTTCCACTTCCGTTGGAATGTAGTCCAGCGTGGCGCCGCAGACCTTGATCTTTTTCCGGCAGCCCCTGGAGACATAGGACTCATGCTTTACCAGATGAACGTTCTTGTAAGCAGAATAGTTAGGCACAGAAGAAAGATGACATTATTTTTAGTTAAGCCTGAACTTCGCCCATGACCAGTGCACTTCGAGAATAAGACTAGGTAGGCCTTGAGCAACTCTCCGCAGCTTTTCATCAAGGCAGCGCAAATCTTCCGATCTTCCTGATCTCGCTGTCGACATAGATTTGTCACGGAACATAGCACCGTCCACATATCTTATGGGGCCACTGGCGCAGCGCTGTGCATTTATTCATGGATTCTCAGATTTTCGGGTTAGACCCAGTTGGGGTTGAATAGAACAACATCCTTCAGAGGCCGGCTCTATATGGCCCGCTTCCTGGAAGTCTGCGTCACATCACCTATGAGTCTCACTGTTGACTCCGTGTCTCCAATGTCAGCTTGCCATGAAGAGAAGACCGCATCGTCGTCTCTGCCCAGTGATTTTACAATCTTGGCCAGGGCTTGCTCATCTCCTCCGTTGTCTCGGCCAGCTCCTTATCGACCCAATCGTCTGTGAATCCTCCCCCGAAATCAATCAGCCAGGCATCATCCTTCTCATCAATGATGATATTGCTGGGTTTGCCGTCTCCCCACACTAATCCCTGCTTTTGGAGGAGCTGGATGTTTTCACGAATCTGCGAGACCCGCTTCCGCCTCGTCTCTGCCGTGGTGGTGGCGATATTAATCTCACTGAGCCTACGCCCAGGCAGCCACTGTCGAAGAAATCCTAGGGCTTGCTTGGTATCCTTGTGTTGGATATGGCCTAGAAGTTGGGGAAGGCGCAATGTGCCTTGGACGGCAGCGGTGATAGAACTCACACCACTTAAAACGACTTGATAACCACGATTTTCTCGGGGATGTACCGAGGAAGGCATTCATCGATATCCAACTCTTCCTCAGAGGCTCCGTCGAGGACCAGGTCGATGGTGAGGGCGGTGTATGCTTCGCTGGATCTGATGGGGATAATAGAGGTATGGCCTGTAGCAGCTTCCAAACGAAAGTAGAGAATTTCCGGGAATAAGAGATGATGCAGAATTGGATAGTCGCAGGTCGGCGCTGCTTGGGAAGGCATCGACTGTGAGAAAAGAGGCTTGCCAGCATTAAGGATGATACTAAGGACATAGTCCTCGACCTCATCTTGCTTGTCGTCGTCTTCGCACACAGTGGCTCGAGCAAGAAGATCAATGAGGTGGTCTTGCAGAGAGCGATGCTCCGGTTCCAGATCGCGGCTGTCTTTAGTCGATGAACCATTGCTTGGGAAGATGGATACAGAAATCTGCCTGTCATTGAATGCAAAGACCATGTCTGCGCCGTCGCCGTCGCCCCCGTGTACTTGGTTGACGGCGATATCGTCCACCGTCTCTGTTTCTACCATCTCGCCCATTTCTGATCAATTTGGCGAAAACACAGATGCAGGAAATGAAGGTGAAGGTAAGGTGAAGGCGGGGGCGGTGTACGGAAGTAAGTATTTGTAGGAGGAACCCCGAGGGAATAAAAAAAGGTCATGTGCGACAACCGATCTTCAACACGCAGCAACCAACAGGACTCTTTGTGTAAGGACCGTCATTGTCGCCATCGCTAACTCGGCGGCGTATGGACTTGCTGTCTCTGCGAGAACGGCCCAAACCGCTACGGACGGTGTGTCTTCGAACGCATTGTCAACCCAGAGACTGGTCACATCATCAACCCTTGTAACCACAGATAAATTATGATGCTCACGGGTTGGTCGGGAGCACTCAAGGTAAGGAATCACTTCCAGCCCAGTTGGCCCTCTTTACTAAGCACCATGACTGATACATGAGTCTAGAATTGGGGAGAACATGTTTGTTATTTTGTCATCACTTGTCTACAAAGGGTAAGGGATATATTATATGTTTCGGATGGAATAGAAATCATCCTGCAGGTGAGAGTGAACTCTGCCACAGCAAAAGAATAAGGAATATGTCATTTTCCGGTCAGATCATGCGAAAGGATTTCCATCACTCAACCCCCTCCGCGAATGAGGCTATTTCGGGGTGACAAAGATCTGTCACAGTGGCAAGGAGGTATTTGGAGTTGAGGAGAAAACAACTCAGCGAGTGCTTGAAATAGACCACCCCGTCCTTCCGTAATTCCTTGACAAGAAAGACAAGGGTTAGGCCTACTTCAAGCTCAACTCGACCCTCATACTTGACCACATTTTGTTCTCTCATGAGTGACTAGACTCTTTGTGTCTATTTGGTCGCTGATCTTTGAGCCTCACGATAAGGTTATTGAATCTTCTCCTCAGGCTCCTGAGCCTATCCCTGCATTCAGATGAGGCCGCTCACCGTGCGGAAGTTGAGCTGGAAATACTTGTCAAACGAGGTTTTAGGCTGTAGAGGAACATCCTCAAAGTTATTGACGATGTCCGGATCCCAGCAGACCCTGGCCCTGTCGCCGTCTTCGTCGCCACCCAAGAGCTTACCTGCAAGAGGCTCGTCTTCTGTGAAAGGGAATATGACGATGCCTTTCAAATGGCGCAGCTCCGGTTTGAAGACCGCCTTCACTTCTGGATATCACCGGGTAGGTGCGCAGGACAGCGACCGATCAATACATCCAGTCCTCCTAGGTCGTGGAGCTCTTCTGTGCTGTCATTGAAGCCGGATGATAAGCAGAGATGGACTTCATCGGGCTTAAGAATTTGTTCAAAGTCAATAGCCATGAATGCATACTTTGACTGTCCAATTTTGACATTCAGCTTGGCTTTGGCTCGTTCCCACCGTCTTCGCTGTTGTTGAAACACAAGGTCGTTCAGGAATTGAAGCTTCAAAGGCTCGAATCCTCAATTTGCAAGGAAGCTCATCATAATGGCGAAGTCCTTGGGCAGCCCTCCAACAAACTCAGAGTCGGCTTGGCATCTACCAAATGTGCTGTTAAATGTCTCGTGAACCCATTTACGGAAAAGCTTAGGGTGCTTCATAGCCGCCTTAGCACGTACTGGATCCTTGGCGAGGTGGTCAGCTATTCGCTCAACGATGGTTTCCCGCATTAGCTTTGGGTCAATTGCTCTCGCCTCTAGAATTGGGAGGAATTGGAGATTCAGGCTTGATGGATGCAACCCTGATGAGACGCGCAGAACCTCGAGAGTGCGCTGGGCGGGATCAGACAAGTCGCATTTCCACTTTCGCTGGGAGTGATACGTCTGAGGCCACACCCCACTGACCGATGATTTCGTGACGAGCTCCTACTTTACTACTAATTATAGGGGCATTTTCCATGCTGATTGGACATCTTGCTTGCAACTCTTTATCATTGGGTGGTTGGTAGATAAGAAGTGGGTTCAGGGTGGAGTGTGGGACGTACGCCAGATTACTGTCGAGACCGTGTACTCCGTCGATGAATTGAAGTTCCGGTGCCATCAGCACCCTAATCTGTGGGAGAAATAAATGGAGGTAGAGCTTGCAAAGCACCGTTATTATTAAACGAGAAAAAGAGCCACGTTTTTGCAGACAAGAATTTGTCGACATTCGGGGCCCTAACGGCCATTGGAAGCTTCAGTAAGCTGCCGCACATACTACACTAGCAGTTGGTCATGGCGGGACATCATTATGCCGGCCAAACTGACCTGGGCTGCCTCCGCCAAGGACGCCCAACGCTTCCTCTTCGTTTTTCCACTTTGCAGGCGGCTTCAGGCCCTACTCCCAATACCAATGCCTTCCTATGCATGGCCCCAGTAAGATATATCTTACTGTGGCGGTCATTCTTAAACGACAATGCAACAATCTGAAGATCCTGAAGGTGACAGCCTTAGGCGGTGCTCAACTCCGTGGTATGCAATTCAGCAAAGAAAGCATCACAACCCCTGAGAGTGCACCCTCTGATGGAAAGCTTGTAGTCACCTTCATCCCAGACGAAATGATGGAAACGACGATCATTGGATCATTGTAGATGCCAAAGAACGGAACACGGACGATGGCGAAAATGACAGGAGTCCCATTGAAGTTTCGAGAGGTACAATACCTAAAACCATCAGCTACTGTTGACTGTCCTACCTACAGCTAACAATTGAAGTAGGCTCAAGTCCCCCCGCTGCCACATTGAATCATATTGGCAATCGACGAGGAATGGTTCACATGTCTGTACCCTGGCCCATTGGCCTTCCGTGGTTTCAGTTCCAAGAAGGGTGCTTTAATGGTACGCTCTTACTGCCAAGCAAGCTCATCTAACAGAATCTGCATCTGACAATGATCGAATATACCCAGACCTTATATCACGAATTCCGATCACACGGCGATATTTCGCGCAAGCTACGTCAGCCCAGAAGATAGAGCACAGCATTGATCAAGACGACAAGAACCAGAACCTCCCCGGACATCATGCCACCAGCGTTTTTGCGCGACAAAACTTTGCACATCTGGAGAGTCGCCAGGGCGTCCAAGAGGCAGTATCAGAAATGAGCATCTACATGCCAGAGCGTTACGAAGGCGAAAACGCTGCCAGGCTGCGCGCTCTTGTCAGCACTGACCCTTACGCAGCCGAGATGAAGGAGGTTGAAATTTTCGCCTACAAATTGTCCAATGATTTGATAGAGGGGGTGGCTCGTGGCCAAGACCAGTATCAATACGATTGCGTGCTTGATGAAAAGTATTTCAGCATCATTGACATGTACCACGAGATCAACCTACCTCGGGCAGCGTGGAGACGATTATTCAACCAAAGACTCAGGGCTACAAGTCCTACTGGCAGCGCTCTGATGGAGAAGCTATTCGAGGCAGCCATCATGACCGTCCAGCACGACATCGTGGAGTTGCTATTGGAAGCAGGCGCGGATCCGAATCAACCTGTTCGGAATCACTTGACAGGCGTCCTACAATTGCCGATCCAATTTGCAGTGTGGGGCCGAGGGGATGACCTCGAACTATTACAGATGCTGATTCACTTTGGCGCAAATCCCAATCTCACATCGAATGCAGACACAGCCACGGCACTTCAAAAGGCGGCTACTAGTTGCTCGCTGAAGGCAATCATCATGCTCGTCGATGCAGGAGCTGACATCGGAGTCCCAGTTGACGTTGACGGAAGCGAAGATGACAGCGCGAATGGCAGTCCTACGGTCCTGTTGAGGGTCATAGAAACAGCCGCAAGGTCCCATGATCTTCGCTGTAGAGGTCAAGGAACAGCTACATCTGAAGAAGGTGGTGGTGGTGGTACCCAAGAAGCGGGGGAGGAGGAGGGAGAGGAAGCAGCAAGCAGTGACATGCCTAGGGAAGATGAACCGGGGCTCGCAGCTCTGGAAATTCTCGAGTACCTCGTCCCCCTCTACAATCAAGCAAATGACCATGAAGCTCTTCAGAGCGCCTTCTCGGCGGCGACGGCGGCGGGTCGGACAGATATGTTCGATCTGCTACTTGCTGCTGGCGCTTTGATAGACGAAATGTCCTGGCCAGGATATACGCCTCTCATCGCGGCGACACAACGGTGTTGCATGTGCAAAAGCTTTCGGACAGTGTCTAAGCTTTTAGTCCTCGGGGCTGATCCGAATAGGCTTGTCAATGATTCCAAGAAAATGGGCATCAGCGCGCTGCACATTGCCGCGCTCAGAGGCCACGACGGCGTCGTACGGCTTCTCATTGACAGAGGTGCCAACATAAACGGCCATGCTCAAATAGCTAAGCATACGATCCATCTATTCGGAGAATCTAAGAGGTCTGATGGTCGCCTCCTTGAAGACATACGACAGTGCAAGTCTCCCCTCGAGCTTGCACTTGTCAGATACACAGATCCATTCCAACGAACGAAGAAGACAGCTGCAGCCGCGTTGACCCTTGTCCGCGCCGGAGCGGAACTATTAGGGGGAGAGTTTGCTCGAGCACCAGGTCTGGGCGACAGAAGCCCATTGACCATGTCGTTAATGCAAGAGCTCATTGCCCGCGGCGCAGATGTGAATGAATTGGATAAGGTTGGACATAGCGCGCTATATCATGCTATTGAGGCTGATGCTGTGAGCTTGGTCTCGTATCTGGTCGAGATGGGCGTGATTCTTCATGGTGACGAGTTACGCCATGCCGTCCGAGTGGGAAATCGAAGAATCATTGAGATTATTCTTCAACACCTGGGGGTGTCTCGAATCAACGATGATGAGGCTCAACTAGGTGAACAGATCTCCCTACTTGAGACGGCAGCACTGAGCAAAAATTGGAGCTTGATGGCCTGGCTTACGGAGACTCACAGCCTGCCGTATGACCCGGCGGCATTGTGTGCGGCCATCGGTCTTGGCCTTGGGACGCGGGATCACAGGAGCCAGGAACGGGACCTGCAACGCCTCGAGACTCTGCTTCGGGCTCGGCCGGCAAACTACGAGGATCATAGTCCAATGGAAGCTACAGCGTTGGCGTTTGCCGCTTTCAACGCGCTGACAAGCACAAAAGGATCCTCCCCGTTGCTGCAACGACTACTGGATATCCCAACATTTGCTACAGCAAACGCAATCTGCATTCTTCCTGAAAAAGAGAACGGCAGCTGGTATGGTGGAGTCGTCGCAACGGGTTTCACGAGTGTTAATTCCATCAATGTGTGGAATGAGCACTTCTGGAGAGACCCAGGCATGGCGCGATGTTCGCTCCTCGCGCCCTTTATTGCTCTCGGGAAGTGGGAAGTCGTGGAACGCTTTCTCCACAAGGGTCACAGACCAGACCATATCTCGTTACTCATGGCTATTAAATACGCTTCCTTGGACCAGATATGCCAGCTCACTGAGCGCGTGAGTCTCGCCAGTCTAAGTGGTGCTTGGCGTTGTCGTTTTGATACACCTCTACAAGCAGCAACCCGACTACGGCGCAAGGATGTCGTTCAGCATTTACTGCATCAAGGTGTACCTGTCAATGCCGCTCCTGCAACCCAAAAGACCGAGATCATCGCGGAAATAACCGAGTTTGTCCTTCCTCGCACGGCTTTTCAAGCTGCCGTGGAAAATGGTGACCTCGATATCATGGAGCTTCTGCTGGAAGCTGGCGCGGATGTTAATGCGCCGCCTGCCGACGATTCTGGCGCCACGGCATTGCAGATTGCCGCTGCCACTGGGCAGATTGGGATTGCACGCAGATTGATTGCTTTGGGAGCAGATATTGATGCAGATGGTGCTCGCGCTCACGGCCGGACTGCGCTTGAGGCTGCTGCTGAACATGGAAGACTCGACATGGTACATTTCCTGGTGGAGGTAGGGGCGAAGATACTTGAGCCAACGGGAACAGAAGCAAAATCAGCGGTTCATGGTTGTAGTAACAGTGAGAAAGCTGTCGCCACTCCCCTTGTTGCGACACGACAGTTCTGGCGAGCAAAAAGGCTTGCTACAAGGAATGGCCACAGCGCAACCGCACGCCTGTTAAAGATGTTGAGAGCGAAGCAAGCCACCGGGGACGCTGTCACTGAAAATGGCTTTTCTGATGGAAATTACTCAGACGACAGTCTTGATACGTTTGCCACCAGCGATGAAGACGATGGGATGAATTCTAGTGATGAGTTCGAGAGCAGTGATGATGATGGGAGTTCTGAAGGTGGTAGTGAGAACTGCAGTGGCGAGGAAGACGTCGGTGACAGTGACAGCAGTCAAGGTGAAAGAGATTCTTCTAACGGCGATGAAGCTGTGCTGCCGAGGACAACTTCCCGGGCAACTTCATCACTGCCCCCGTGTGATCCACCATTGCCCGACCTTCGACTCTAGAACCGAGTACTTTCATTGATGGGCATCTTGTGAATGTAGTTCGCGACACCACATTCAGCTCCTCTCGCCGATAGATAGCCCCTGTAGTCACGCTGCAATCAGTGGTGTCAATCCATCGTTGTTCGTGACCGCGTCATCAGCCCTGTTTTCGAGAAGCAGATTGACCACCTCGACGTGGCCGTTGTCTGATGCTGAATTCAATGGCGTCCATCCATTCTCGCTCGCTACCGTGATGTCGGGCCCCTTCTCAAGAAGCAACCTGACCACCTGGACCGGATACGAGCTCAACTGGCGGAGCTTTGGGAACGGCGTAACAAACACCAGTTGCCAATGGGCTTGATGTGTAAGATAAACTGGGCTGTATTCTACTATAGATTTCAGGTAGCACGTCTCCAAAAACTAAGGCTACCAAGACTAGCAGAAGGAATCGGAAAAGACAGTATATTTCCATCTCGAACCCTTATCAAACCTACAGCAAATAAGCAGCCCGAGTTTTCTCGCGTTTACTGCAACACTCGTACGCACAGCCCTTCAACATGCAGTACGCCTTAGGCTAGAATATTTGGCGCGTTGACTTGTTCGACACATTCCTTCAGCTGAAAATTTCTGACCTAGAACCGGTAGCAAATTGCTTCTCAAAATACCATGACATTTACCACACTGTTGAAGGGACTTGGGCATCTGAAGGAGGTGCAACTAAGTGCTAGATGACGACCAATGAATAGATAGGTAAATTATCATGTTGGCAAAGCCTTGAGAATGCAATATGATTATTATCTATCGCTCAACGGGAGGTATGATCCACTATGCATCTATAAGTTGATGATAGGGCTAGAAATTATATTCTTCTTTATATCCTATATGCGCTTTCCTATCGTGGACATTAAGATTTTGAGACAGGAATTAAAGCTCAGACATTAAGTTTTTGGAGGGAGTAAACCATGGAGCTGGAGAAATAGCTATAGAATCAGCTCGTCTACGACTGGGCATTGTATAGACGCTAATGAGACGGGGTTTCACGCTGATTGGACTGGGCCTCACGCTGCAGACGACAAGCAAGTTTACGAGAGAAGTTGAAAGCTTCTATAGAGAGGACATCTAGAGATAAACACTATCTGTTCGTCTTTGGCCTCCTCGGTGTTAATCACACGAGGAGTTTCTCCCGCCCGCCACGGAGAGGCAGACGAAGTGGGCGGGATAAGAGTACTTGTAAGGGATATTGGAATGATGTTTAACGATGTTTACGAAAAATGCCGCCACTGCACCCCCGACAACAGCCTTTCCACCTCCAGCCGCCTAAGCAGCCGTCGATTCAAGGCTCTACCTTACTCTGCAAGGCGAACGCCCCCCTCCGCCACCGCCGCCAACTCCTCAACCAAACGGACCAAGGCCCGCCGATGCCGCCGCTCGCCGCCGCAAAGTCGTCAATCGCAGCCATGATGGCCACCACCAGCTCCTCCGTTATCGTCATCGTCGTTGTCTTTGTCGTTGTCGTTGTCGTTGCTCGTGTTGGTGTGAAAGGCCAGAGTTCCGACTTGGGGGGAGGGTGCTGTATTTATGCCATGACATGAAGGATCCTCCTTCCGCTCGACTTCTTGTTACGCAAATACCCTCCAGCGCCACTACGGGCAGGCAGTTATCAATAAAGCGGATGGCCACAAACTTAAGTAGTCTTGACCCTCGCAGCACCTATCCAAAGAAGAGTGGCATGGGAAAGAGCAAACTGCATCAGTACTGGCAAGTGCAATAGACTACCCGGCATGAGCCGCAGCACAACTTGCCCTTGGCAATTAAGGATGGATCTATATAGGACTTGAGCGTGGCGTCTTTAGTGGAATTGGAGCTATTGTAGTGGGACTGGCCCTAAGCAAATGGATAGATGCCACTTTACCAACGACAAGAACAAGCTTATCCTCAGCATTTGATATTCCCGTGCTATTGCGCTTGCAGACCTCAGCGCGAAATGCTTTTGGCGCTTCACTACAAATAATATATAGCAGCCATTAGTAGTTAATAGACTGGGGTGCGGTGTGGTTGTTCCCCCCTAAAAGAGACTTACGAAGGAACCTTGGAACCTAAGAAAACCGCATTGAGAAGGGTAGGCGGCTCTGCCTCGACCTTCCCCGGACGTCACGACGGAAAAAGACTATATCAGGAAGGCTTTTGCTTGTATCCCTGAAAATACTGCTAGCATTGAAGCCTACCGCACTATAGTAGTAATAAACATCCTATTCAAATCATGTCGCCTTCTAACCTAGCCAACTACTCTACTCCCTTAAAACCGCACCGTATGCTGCAACAAGTTTGCATCCCTGATCTAGATGACTCAAGTGAATCAGTTGGTCCTGCCTTCCCCCGTCTCCCGGTCCAAAGAACTCTCTGGGTCCCATATCCTCTAAAGTATCAACGCTTAAAGTATGGCGACGGAAACGCGCCACCAGAAACGAAGACCAGTGCTACCTTGTTATTTTATGTTTAAGGATAATCTCTATCCTGATCTATTGGGAGGTTTCCTAGAGTCACTACTCCTCCATAGGTTTCTTCGGAATATATTTTCACGCTGTACTACCCATAATGCTGCTGGACAAATACATTGATTTTAGCATCCAAAGCCATGAGATCCGCTTGCAGCGACGCGAGGTCGGTATCCGGTCCAAGGCTATCCATCAATGGATCGCCACCCAATGAATTTGAATTTGCGAGATTTGAATTCAGAGGATCACCTTGCTGTAATGAATCGCTCTTCTCATCCAAGCTCCATTCATAAGGCTCGTTCTCCAGGATTATCTGCGTAATTGGATCAAACACCAAATCTTTGAGCAGCAGATGTCGATATATGCAGGTTCCATCAGACTTGGAAATTTCTGCCTTCGTCTCCGAAAAGGGGACAACGTTGTACGCAAGAGTCGAATGCAAGTGTTTCTTGGCCACCTCGCTCCACTTGGCGATAATCCGCGCCTGAGCCACCATGGTCTCCTCAGAGCTCCTCCAGACGACACTGGCTCGACCGTCTTCACAACTGTATCGGAAGATGTATGCGCAGCTTTCCTGTCCGTCAAGACAGGTACCCCAAAGCTCGATGACCTCCAGTTGGGGAAGCGACAGAGCCGCTTTGGCTGCGAGGATTACCAGCGATTCGAAATCTTGTCTGCTTCTGTCTGAGCTTGAGAGCACACAACGCAGAATTATGCATTTTAGGGAGCTTTCAAGCATCTTAGGTGATTCCCTCAGTTTAATAATAAACTGGAGAAAGGCAGCTGTGTCCATCTGCCATGGCGGGCTGAACCGCTCCAGTCTTTGAGAAAGCTTTGCCATCTCCCGAGGCAGGTATGCTTTAGCATGTGGAGAAATTTCAGATCCTACTTCCTCAAGACCATCACCACGCTCAATTTTGGGGATTTCCCACTGCGTGAAGGAGAGTTGGCGCAATGTTTTCGGCAGTGAGGGCAGTAAGTGCAACTGGAAGCCTGAGAAATGGGCGTTAGCTTCATCAGATACTCGCCGTAAAGACTGGCCCGGTTTCATTACCTTGATCAAAGGAGATTTGCTTATGAGGCTCCGGGGAAACAGTCCTCTCGAAGCGGAACCACTCCAATGCCACAAAGCTTCGTTCAAGTAGCCAAGACAGTGTCCCTACGTGAATGGTCCTGCGAAACTGTCTGCGCATGACTAGTCCTTTAATCATGGGCACGGCAGGAAGACTCTTGTATTGACTGATAAAGCGGCCTCGCTCACCCCTTTGTGGTTCTAAACGGAGCGGAGTTCCCTGCACCCTTTTGACATGCTCACTGTGCAACGGCGGAGGGCAGCCGCGATGAAAATGACGGCTGAACGGATCAGCAATGTTCGTCCGGTGGAAATCAACCATGCCAGGTGCAAGATCTAGGTCTTCGGCGTGGTGAAATGGATAACCGTCTTTGATTTCGCATCGGCTAAACCGATGCTCTGTATCGCTGGGCGAGGAAGCAGACAACATCAGTGCCAGTCCCTCTGCCCCATGCCTCGCGGGATCCCAGAGTTTGAGAGTCCCCAGTAGGGACTGAATACATGTTGTGAATATCATGTTGTTGCTGGGAGGGTTGGTTAGCACCGAAGTACACCAGTATCAGAGTGGGAGATATGGATTCCCAACATACCAATGCTGTGTTGCCTCATCCTCCGGTTCATCACAATCGGGACACTCGTACTTTGGGAGCTGAACCCGAAGCCAGAGTTTTCGGATATACCCCAAACGAGTGTCATGTCGTCTGATGATTGTGTCAAACTCGCCGAGAGAGTCGGGATCAAGAACAAGACGCCGAAATGTACAAGTCTCAAAGAACACCTGCCATTCCCAGCACACTGTAGCGAACCGAGCCACCTTTGGGGAGCCCAGGCCGTTATATTGCCTCCCAGAGATGGGCAAGCCCACGAGGCTCAGTATCATTTGGCGTACTTCAATTGGCAGTGAGGACCACGAAGTGGTATCGGTGATTGATGATGGCGACTCGACCTGCACGGGGTCGGTCGCCACATCCATCGCGACGGGAGATATGGTACAGAGCGAATGTTTCTGCAGCCACGGACTAGAGATGATGTATTTTAGAACAGCAGAATGGAAGAGATCCTTCCTCAAGATACGAGCCGGGGGATTAAATTTACAGCTCGTTTGATTTAATTCTACATAAAGTTAATCATGACTCATTGCTGAATAGAGGTCCAGGAAGCTTGTTACCCGCAGACTTAACCTACGAGTACATGTAAGTTTAAACAAAAGCGTCGCGCAGTCTGTGGGGCGCCAATCAGGCACAGCCGTCAGCCACCTGGGCGGGACGAGTACAGGGTACCTCCAGACCACCACTGCCCCTCACTGTGCAACCGCTTAAAACGGCGTCACTTGTCGACCCATTCAGCGGCCTGGACAGCGCTTTCTTAACTTGTAGTCTAATATAAACTTATTATTGTTGTTTTATTTTTTTCTAAATCTTATACCCAAGCTGCATCAATCTCAAAGAGATAGGGTACAACAACCAAATAAGGTTACAATCGGATATTATCATGAGAGCCACAACCCGAGTCTTTTAACTCAAAAACTAACTCAATAGAATTGACAATTAAGGTTTTTAAGATGCATCTCTCAACAACTCAATAGCTCAACCGACCTTATTTAGAACAGATTGACGTGTCCCTGAAGGGGGAGGTTCTAAAAAAGGCTGATAGAGTTAATGAAAAATGCATATTAAAATCCTCAATTTCTATATATTATTATAAAACTATAATATATATAATAAGCGAGCTGCGCAGACAAGCGAGCTGCGCACAAATCCCTTAAACCTCCTCCTTTCTATATAATTAATTAATTCTCAATAATAAATTATATCTCAATCAAATAAAGAAGTAAATATCCTTCTTGCCCTTCAAGCTCTTTAGCAAGACCCAAAGCTAAGCATTCGACGCGCTGCAGCTATCTATATAGTCCTAGCATTAACCCTATATGACCGCTAAAAGGGTATATCTTCTTAAGTTAATATTATACTTAATTTGCAAAAGCCATTTAATTTAAAGAAATAAATAATTATTAAGTATATTCTTAATTTAAATTCTTAAGGGTTTCCTTTATACTTACTTATTATTAAAGAAATAGTTAATTACTTGCTTATTAAGTAAGAGATATAATCTATTAACTAATATTAAGCTTATAATCTTATTAAGTAATAATTATAACTTTAAATGCATTTATTTTATAACTATAATTATAAGAGGGCTTAATATAAAGACTTAGCTTTTATTTATTAATTATTCTTATATATAAAGAATATAATAATTAAAAATAATATTAAATTAAATAATTTATATAATTTTAATAAAATAAGCTTCCTTATAAATATTATTAAGAGTAAAATAATTATAATAAATATAAAAAGGCAAGGAAATTTAAAATTAATTTAATTTAAAAGTTATAAATAAGTTTTAATTATTTAAACTATTAATATAAAAAGATAAATAATCTTATTATTTATTATAATTATAAGTTAATATTATCTTATAATTTAAACTTAAGATTATAACTTCTTAAGTAATTAAGTTATCTTAATAACTTAAAATAATTAAATTAATAATAAAATAAGCTTTAAATAGCTAAAGTATTTTAATTAATATATAAAGGCTTAATTAAATAGTCTTTATTATCTTTTAATTCTTAATAAATATAAGAGTTATTATTTTATTAATTTTAAGGATTATTATAAGGAATATAAAATTATTATACTTTAACTTATATATTAATATATATAATAAGCATGCGCATTAAATAAGCATATGCACTAGTTATATTATATAGCAAAAAACAGGAATTTTTAAATTTTTAAAATAAGCTATTTAAATAGTATAAGCTTAAAATCTTTTAATTAAATTTAATAAAAAAAAGTTATACTTTTATATTTTTTATATATTCTTAAAAATTAAAATCAATATATTATTTCTAAAAAACTAAAATTATATAGTGTAAATTTACTTTTCTTTAATAATTTCTTATAAAGATTTTTTAAAAATCTAAAAAAAATTAAGTTATAAACTTTATTATATAATTAGGTTAGGTTTAAAGTCTTAGCTATTTTAAATAAGATTTGAATTTTCAATAGATTTTTAAAAACTGCATTTAAAGTAAGAAATAGCATTAATATGCATACTTATCTAATGCATATGCTTATTATATATATTATCTTATTTATTATATTTATTTAAGCCTCTTAATATTATTTACTTTAAGCTATTTAAATAAATATATAATAAATAAATAAAGTATTTAATTAAGAGCTTTATAATTTATATCTTAAAGATTAAATTCTTCTTAATATTTTATATTATCTTTTAAGCCTCCTTTATAAAGAAAAATATTAAGAGAGATTTTAAAGGGGCTAAGCTTATTCCTCTTAACTTAAAATTAATTATTTAAAAGCTTAATATTTAATTATAAACTTTAATACTTATTAAGGGAGAGCTTAGCCTCCTTAACCCTTAGGTCTCTTTAATGCTAAAGACTGCAACTAAGGCTAGCTCTTAAATAGAATACCTTAGAAGGCAGATTAATAAATATCAAAGTAGCTCCCTAGCCTCTATCTTAAGGGCCTTAAGCTCTCTTACTAAGGGAATAGAAGCTATAATGCATTAAGTAGCTATATTAAAGTCTAAGAACTAAATCCTTTAATAGGCAAATGCAACCCTTAGTAGGAGGCATAAGGCAAAGCGGACCTAGCTATAGGATAAAGAGAAGATAACTATATAGGAAGGAAGAGATGCAATTAATTAAATAGTCCCTATTGCTAAGGGAGAAGCTAAATTATTAAGGAATAGAGGTTAAGGAAGGGGGCGCATAATTAAGAGAAAGGCATTATAAGCTTTGCTGCTAGCTTATTTATAATATAAGAATATATAAGATAATAATTAAGACCTTTAAAGAAGAGGAAAGTAATTAATTTAAATTAATAAAATAGTTAATTATATTTTTATTAAGACTCTTAGTTAAAAGGTTAAAAAAAGTATATAGCTTGCTTATTTATATAGCTTATATAATATTAATAGCAAGGGGCTAAGTAATCTTAGGCCTAAGGTAGCTTAAGCATTGCCTCTAGCTCTCCTCTTAGGGTTATTAGCAAGGCGCAAGATAGACTCTTTAAGCTTTAGTCTTATTATAAATAAAATGCTAATATTTACCTCTGCCTAACTAACTTACTTAGTGAAACCCTTATTATAGCTTGCTTATTATATATATTATTCTATAAAGAATATTATAATTATAATATATTTTTTAATAGTTATAACTATTAAGGCTATTAATT
Source organism: Nectriaceae sp. PG4201 (assembly GCA_023628695.1). Taxonomy (NCBI): domain Eukaryota; kingdom Fungi; phylum Ascomycota; class Sordariomycetes; order Hypocreales; family Nectriaceae; species Nectriaceae sp. PG4201. Next base: position 801 of record JAMAKE010000168.1, on the reverse strand, counting down.
ATTACTTAATTAAGAATATTACTTACTCTTTCTTAAGTTATAAGAATATTAATTATATATAAATATTAATATAACTTTAAACTAAGTATCTTATATATTAAGCCCTTATATTCCTAGGCTACTTAATTAATTTAAGGAGGCTTAGAAAGGCTAATCTTAATTTTTAACTTAAAACTTTAAATTAAAACTTATTACTTTAATATAAGGGACTTATATTAAGTTTATTATAAAAGAATAAAAGCCTTTCTTTAGCTAGTTAATATAGTTTTTCCTTTATCTTTATAGCTTAAAAATATTATTTATTTATATAAATTTTAATATGCAAAGGCAAGCTAAGAGGGCTTAAGAGAGGGGAAGTCATAGGGAAGAATAAAGTAATTATTATAAGATAAATCTTAAGCTAATCTTATAAGAACTAGAAGGCTAGTTCATTAAAGTAATATAAGATAGAGAGTCTAAGAGTCTTAAGCTCTTCCTATTAAGATATCTATAGTGCTTCCTCTAGGTCCTTGCCTTAGTCTTCCTTACCTTCCTAAGGTATTATATATTAAGTTTATAATATATTAATAATAAGAATAATAATAAATTTTTATTAATTAATTTAAATAATATTAAATAGCTCTTTATATTAAATATTATATTTAAAAAATATAAGTTATTATAATAAAAACTATTAAGTTATAATATATATAATAAGTATATAATATAAATAAGCATATAGTGCACTAAGATTTTCACCTTAAATTGCAATTTTAAGATATTCTTTAAAAATTAAAATTAAGCTTAATATAGCTTAAATTT